>VZTI01005471.1:2324558-2367844 GCA_013397865.1 Struthidea cinerea | reverse complement strand
CTGAGCTGCTTTGCGGGGAAGGCGCTCTCTCTTTCCCTCTAGATGTAAACAAATAAAAATTAATTCATTCCTTTATATTATATTTTTATATGTTTATATTTATTTACTTTATAACACGTAAAGGAGATGGAGGAAGGTCATCAGGCCTTGATCAGTCCGAATTGAGCTGACTGCAGGCACTTCTGCAAGGATGTTGAAGGGCTGTGATGAAGGCAAATGAATCGAAAGATTGCTCAGGTGTTTGAAAGTCTGTGTTTCCCTATTTTACAGGTTTGGGCTTATTTTACAGGTTTGGGCTTGAAAAGATAAAACACTTCCAGCAACTAACAACCTGGTAATATTTAATACAGACTTATCAGGGTATAGCTTCTCACCAACTTATTTTCAGCCCAGGACAGCTTTGCCCGTACCTGATGTTTACGCAAATCACAGGCGACGTTTGGTACTGACTCTATTTACACCCACGGGTGCCCTCCTCTTAGAAACTCCCAGGACAAAGGTCACAGCCTGCTCTTCCAGACTTCTCTGTGCCAGTGGCAGCTGTGTGCACACTCACGCAGTGCTCTGGCACTTGCTGGGCTTAATACTTTACCTGAGACACAACATTACAGAAGCTAAGATTCAGTTCTTGGTGGACACTATGCCTTGCCCTGGCAGCAAAGGCAGGAGAGTCAGAGCAGACCTAGTAAATAAGCTAAGTGCGATAAATGCCGAGTATAGAAACATTGCATTTCCTTGATGAAAAGGAAAAGGTAAAGAAAAACTTCCTGCTTTAATGAAGTTGCCTTGTAGTTTAAAGGGGTTTACTTCCTTCGCTTCTTAAAGAAGTCGGTACTAATTTTGAATCAGCATGAAATGGAAGTGAGTGCTGGTCAATGAATAACTTTTAAGTGGAGTAATAAAATGAACTGTTTTTATATCTCTGGCTCAGGAAGTTACTTTAGAAGGAGAGAATACATCTAAGAAACAAGATGTCTCATGCTGGGAGTCGATACCAAGATAAGCAGTACAGGCACCATGAGAACCATAGATCTGATAGATACAAGGAAGACAGAAGAGCAAGAAAACCATACCCATACAATGCAAGGTACGTCTTTATCTCCTGAGAGAAATAGATCACAGCAGGTGTACAATGTCTGCCTTCTCTCTGCTTTTAAATAGGCTTATTTTACAATAGTAAAGAAAGCTTTTACTCAGCCTTGAAAGCATGAGCATGCTGCATTTGGAACAGGGTGCTATTTTACACTTAGAAATTTAACCTTTTTTCTTTGTTTTGAGCTTGAGACAGGGCGGAAGGATAGGCTGTGTAACACAGGCAGAAGTGTGTATTTTCTGGGATTATCTGAATCAAGTTGGGTCATGAGTAGGTGAAGTGCGGCCATGAGTCTTACTACAGTTTCTAAAGAGACTGGTCAGCAGGTGATAGCAAGCCGTGGCTTGCCAAATATGCATTGCTTAAATGAGAATGTTGCATGACTGAGACCAGCACAGGGACTTAATGAGCTCTCAGGATGCTCTAATTCAGCTGTGAATATGTTCCTATTGATGTGAAATAGAATTACTTTCAGTAGTTGCTGTCAATAGATGAGTGCTTGTTGAAGTGTCTAAGGCTGTTGGCAGCACTTGAGAGTGGGTCAGCCCCTATCACCACAATGAGCAGATCAACTAATGGGTTTCCAGTGCCAAATAAACTCTTAGGATATTACACTTCTCCTTCCAGCCTGGCCAGGCTGCAGCACGCTAGACGTGAGCTTAGGTTCTTCTCCTTTTAGGTCATGCCAGTGCATAGCTGCACTGTAGGAGAGAGGTCTGTAGATCTAAACACCACTGGCAAATTGGCCATGGCAGTAGAGTGTTCGTCTCTCCCATTTAGTCTCTGGGGACGTGATTGTAGGGGAATTTAAGAATAAAGGCAAACAGGGAGAGGAGATAAATATAATGAAGATTATTGAAAAGCTGAAATATTGAAGTACTCCCTGATAATACACATTTTAGCAAGGAAAACGGGATGAGAATAAAAGGAGCAGAGAAGAGCACTGTGTGGACTACAAGGAGTACTTATGGCTAAGTAGAAAACACTTGGATAGTGGTAAAACTATTGTATTGTGAAAATAGCTAATGAATTTTTCTTCTGTCTCTCTTAAATTATGAAAAATTGGAGAGAAATGGGAACAAAGACCAGCCCAAGAATCATCCTTGGAGGCTGAATGTCTGTCCTTAGCAAAAGCAGAGATTGGCAGGCAGTATAGTTAAATTATCTTGAACATATTAGAAGTGAGAGCAGCTAATGCCAGTAACGCATTAATAGCACAGTGGAAAGAAAAAGAAAAAACAAAAGGGTTGGGGGTTTGATGTGGGCTTTTTTTTCTTTCATGTATAGATGAAATGTGTGAAAGGCTAGGTATAAATTAAACCACCGCTTTTTAATAAAGCACTTTTCTGGATTTCTTGGTTTTGCTGTTAGTTTTACATGTTTGGACACGCAGATCAAAAATTGATGGACAGACAGTAAAGGTTCACAGACTTCCCTGTATCCACCAGGGATTAGAGGAAGGGAAGCTGCAGTTACAAATCTGTTAACAGACATGAAGATAATTCTTAGAGTCAAGTCAAGCATCTGGGGGCCATCAGATCCCACTAAAACTGACTGAAAAACTTTTCTGTCAGTTGTTTTGAAGGAGTTTGGCTTAATGTAACAACATTTCCTCTGCTTCGTTCTCATGGAGTTCTCATGGGTTTTGGTGAAAACTTTGGCCGATTGATCAGAAGACCACCAGATCCTGTAACGAAATACATGGGAAGAGTTTTGTGGAAGCTGCAGTTTGGATGCCTAATACTTTCATCCCTGATAAACTAAACTTTCTAGCCAGAGTATTTCTCTTTCCAGATGCATTTCTGTCTGAAACTCCTACAGCAACCTTCCTCCCAACTGCTAAGGAGAATTACCTAGAATGGTAAAGTCCTCAAGGAAAACAGCAGCAAAGGTGGCCAGAATAGGCCATAGTGAGAAAAAAAAGCATCTGAAAAAAGGATCTTTTTTTCCTAATTGTACTCTGTTGCTGAACATTAGGGGGTTTTTGGTTTGATTTTTTGTCTTGTTTTGTTTTCTGGCAAGTAGCAGGAAACAATAGAGAGAAGCAGCTGCATCAGAAGTACCAAAGGGATTGCTTTCAAGTTACTGGAAGTCTTATAAATCACACAGCTTAGTTAATTTATGTGACACAGCTGCACAGGATGCTGTAGTTGCACAAGACACAGGACAGAGGTCAGAAAAATCAGAAATGTTTCAGCCAAATAGAGCTGTTGGCAACTAAACGCGGAGATGTTAGCATTGGTCTTGTTATTGAATGTCTTAATTAAAATGTAAAAACTACAAAGAACATGATTTAATGTGGATGAACGAGATAATATTGAGCCTGGAATTGGATGAAGATAAACCTTTCTGAAGTGCAATGATACTAGGAAACAAAACTACAGTTGAAAATGCTGATCTGTGGATAAGAAATTCAAGATAAAAACTAAATACAAAGAAGACTTTTAAAAATAATAATGCTGAATGAGACTTAAAATACCCTTTAATAACAAACTCATCCAGCTGTACCTTGAAAAAGACAAGCTCCAATTCTCCTTCAAATGAGGGAGAAAATTTCGATTAGACCAAACACAAAAAAAATTTGCAGCCAATGTTTCTTTTAACTTGAGTGTTAGCTCAGTTTAAATAGGGAAAATTGCACTTTTCCAATAAAATAATATAAATTTCACCAACTTTTAAAATCATTAGGTTTCAGATAGGGACCTGTATGTCATTGCAGCAAACTGGATCATTTTGAAGTATATCAATGAAGAGACTAATGTCTCTAAGACTAATGTCTCTTAGACCAATGTCTCTAAGACATGTCCTGTCCTAAGACAGGAGAGATTGATTTTGGGGGGGAGGGTTGATTTTAGATACTTCTTCAAATATCTTCAAGGACCTCAAAATATTTGAATAGGCTATTTTTTTCCTAGTTTATAATCTTTATCTGTTTATTTTAATAGCTTTTATTCTTTTAAAAGGCATCTTTGTGGGAGACACTAGTTGGAAGTACAAACTTGACAAAACACCCATGAAATAGTTGTGCTACTTCGCACATTTATTATGCCAAAATCTTTCTCATTTTTATTATCTGGCCTGCTATGGACTAGCTAGAATTGTTTGGTTTTCATGAAAAAGCTGTTATTTCTTCTTTCTACCTTTTGCCAGTAAGCTAAACAGTTCAGCCAGCCTACCCAGTGAGTACACTATTTTCCAAAATAAGGCCCATTGAGTGCAAATATCTTCGTGAACGTGGATTTACGCAAGTTTTTGGGATATTTTCTTTCAAAACAGGCAGGCAAAAAAGGTCAGATGCCTGTGAAGCAAGCTAGTTGCTTCCACTAAGAGGAGCGTCTGACAATTTCTCATGTTTTAATGTTCAGGAGAGACTGTGACCTAATTAATAACCATTAGTCGTTTACTCCATTGTAGAGCAACAGGAGACATCCGAGGTGGCCAGCACTCAAGGACTTCTACTGTTTGCTCAGACCCTTACTCTAAAACCTCGGGAGCAGCACAGCAGTATTTTGGCCCACCACCAGAGTTTTATCCTCCCAAGGAAGGCTTCTCAATGAAGTGTTCAAAGGTATGCACAACAAGAGGTATGTGAGACTCTTATTGCCTGCCATCCACCCCTCTTCTTCCAAGGACTTCCCTTGGATTTGGTGTCTGTGTTTAGGAACACAACAGAGTTAAGCTAGAGGAATATTAAAACAAAAGAAAACAAATTCAAACAAACAAACAAACAAAACAAAACAAAAAAAGCCCCCAAGAACTGAGGGAATTAACTGAGAGTTATGCCATTTTAGACATCTGAAGGCAATATTTATACAGATATTTAGATACTTGAAAATACATCTCTGGAATATGCATCCAGAGCACCAGAGGAGGTCATGTGTGTAATCGGTCAGTCTGTGCAACAAGAATTAACCTTTGGGATTTAGAAATAAAATAGACATTTGCATCCGTGAGCAATTTAAAGATGGCTGTTGAAGGTTTGATGCTAGTTTATTTCTAACACATTCTTGAGACTTTTTATCAATTCTGGATTTACTCCAGTTATCACTCATACATCTTTACAAAGCATCATTGCGGGAGACAAAACTGTTTTCTGGACACGAATGCAATAAAACAGTTTTGGAGAAATAACTTTGGTTTTTCATAGGTAGAAAGCAACTGCAACAAGGACAGAAAGGAGCCTTATTGTGGGATGAAATCAGCCTTAGTAAATTTATTCCTATAAACTGAAAAAAAGAAGTCGTTAAAATATTCGTTACCCCTTGAAAGTTTTCCCTCTTCCAGGTCAACAACCATTCTCACCTTGTCTGTGGGAAAGCCCCACTGCAGTCTGAGTTGAACTTGCAGCTAGGTGCAAAGTCTTTGGCTGATTCTATAAATAGACTTTCAGTCTGTTTCTTCTTTCTGTCCTCCAGTAGGGAAACAAATGAAGAGATTAGCTGTTGGAAGTAAATTAAAGCACATAATGTTAGATATTTCTCACTCCATGTCGGAACGTTATGTAACACACTCAGTTTGCTCTTAATATTTCTCTTCTAAATATTTCTTAATATTTAATATGTGAATATGTGAACAATTTTAAGAGTGAGATTAACTATTTTGTCTTACAAATATGTTCTGTGTATTAGTATGCAGTTTGTTTTTCATCTTCAGATGTAACTGCAACCATTAGTAAACATTTAATGACATGGAGCCATACTGATATTTTATCCAGATAAAGCTGTATCATCAGTTTCTTCTTCAACCATACGGAATTATTTTAACTTGTCTGAAAAGCTGCAGAAAACTCAATGCCCTGTTTTATCAGAGCTTTAGAAAAATGAAGTGGCAAGTTAGTTTTAGTTTTCGGTTTCACTGGTATTTAGACTTGTGGATAGCTTAATGTGAATTTCTGGGGATTTTTTTCCCTGCATTTGCTTTTCATTATTTCAGTGCATTAAACATCATTAAGATTTTTTATGTGTCCTAGTTTTGGATGCATCAGTTGACGATGATGATTTTACTCCCACCCCTCCCCCAAGTATTGCTCAGTGTTTTCCAAATATTTAATGTCTGATCTTGCAGGGGAGGAGGGAAAAGAGATCATGCAGAAAAGAAACCCTTTTATTAGCAACTTTATTTCAAAAAATGAAAAAATATTGAAGGTTGACATGATTATTAGAATGTTACTCCCCTGTTTAATTTTTGGAAGTACCAAGATTTAGCAGAATTTACTAGAATTGTTTTGCAGAATTCTGTATTCCCTGCAGTCATGGTAGATGCTGTAAATGAACTACATGAATTGTTTACTAAGAAGTCAGTACATGGGAGCTGCAACCCTTTGAGCATGAAAAGTTCCTGTAAATACTTCTTTACCATCTCTTTCTTTTGCCAGTGATTTACCAGCACTCTGGTGAAATTCCCCCTTCCCAATCACCATAATTTTAAAATAAACTAGACTTAAACAAGGCTGGGAAATCAAGTGATGAAACACCATCTTTTCCAAAGCAACAAAGGAAATGTGAACCTTGGTTTCTGATGGTCCACTAAGTAGTTGAGCTTTGGTTTTTTTTTCCTTTTGCCTAGCACACCTAGGTTCTGTTCTTTATGCATTTTGAGCATTATAGCAAACTACAGAGGAATTCTATGCAACCAGAGCTCTGAAAAGTATTTGCTTCCCGCAGGTAGTGCCCCCTTCATCCATGTTTTTTACCAGCTGTATCCCAAAAAACTAAAGCTGAATTTCAGAAATAAGTAGCTGTTTTTTTAGGGATCCTTTAAACACCTTAGGACCTTAGGACACTTTAGGACCTCCTTCTCCTATCTTTGTTATTCTGCCCTTCCCTCCCTAATCCCTGCCCCCTTTTTTTCCCCCTACAACCACATTAGGACAATAAACCCAGCCCAAATATAATGGAAGAAACAACTGATACTGACCCTTTTTGCTGGTAGGAACATTTGATACCAGCTAAGAAACTTCAAAACATTCTACTCTTTTTTAATCCTTTCATCTTGAAAACAGAAGGGGGAAAAAGTCTCTTAAAACATTTTATGAATATACCTATTCAAAGCCATTCAGGTGGGATCACATGGATAGCAGTGCTGGATCATACAAGGCACCTCATCACTCTTCCTCCCAAACAATGGACTAAAGTACAAACTTAGGAAGACCATCAAAGTTTGGACCAGTAGAGAGTGAACTGTCTTCTGGAATACACTCCAGACTTTGGATTGGTGGAATTTCCTGAATTGGAAGACTGCACTCACATCTGTTGTGTTTAATACCTCTTTACAGATCTATGAAATTTGTTTAATTCTCTGCTGAATCCCTTTTTTGAATGTTTGACCTTCACATTACCTAAGGATAAGGAGTTCCAGAGTTCCTTTGTGCCACTTGGAGAACTAGTGTTTTGTTCCTTAATAGGTTTTAAAGAAGGTGTTTCTGATTCTGATGGTTTTCTAAATATGTAGTGATAATCTCATATATTTACCTTCTCCATGAGATTTATGGTTTTAGAGTGACGTCTTCCCTTTTTCCCCCTGCCCCTATTGCTTCTTCACAGATTGAACAACAGCCAGTTTTGGTCAGTTTTCCACTCTTATCCCTTTTCCAGATCCACCACACCTTTTTGAGATGGGCCGACCAGAAATGCAGTAAAAATTCCAGATAAATTCCCAAAAGAATCAGACATCTGCATATAGGCTCTGGTTCTGTAATCCTATTCTAATGCTTCCTAGCTTTTTGTGTAGTGTTTGACTATTAGTGAACAGTGACCTGATGTCTTCAAAGAAAGCTACCTGAAATGGAAATGCTTTGTTAGACCCCATCTGTGTGCTCTGTCGACAGGGGGACGGGTGTTTGTGGGTGTCTCTGTACAACCATGAAGTGGAGGTTGCTTATTAAACACTGATTTCATTAATTTCACATTCAAGAGCTTGAGCTCTCAGCAGCCTACCAATTTTACTTGAAGAAGAAAGAAGAAATTTTTATGATTACTATTATTAAAGCAGACTTCACCATCTCACTTTTCAGTCTTTTCAATTCATTAGTCTGTGCATCTACCATAGTGTTTTGGTATGTAGTTTTGAGCTGGACCTGTTTGGAACCTCCACCTACAGCTCTTTGGGCCATATTGCAGAGCAGACCCAGGGTGCACAAACTGTATTTTCTTTGGATAAAACCAAAGGAGAGGGTGAACTGTAACTACTAGCAGATACTCTGCCCTTTGGACCAAACTAGAGCCAAAAAGAAGTACTTCCCTCTCCCCAGAAAATGCCTATCCTGTAGCCCCTGTGTCTTCAGCTCCACCTGTTTTTCTCTGCAGATCCCCTCCCACGGCACTGCCAACATGGGCATGCTGGTGACAGGCAACACAAAGCAGAGATTACTCCCTTAACTCTAGTTGCCTGAAAACTGGCTGTTTCCTTTTTATTATTCTTTAACCACTGCTAACCTCTGAGAGGATTGTTTATCTCACAAGATCTTGTGTCATTTAAGAGCACTACCTTTCTTCACATATCTGCTGGTTTTTTCAAGTGACTTCCCTATAACAAACTTTTGACTATTCCCTGCTATGGTGTCTTTATGTCTAGTTTCTATATATTGGATTATTTTCCATAGAAAAGCTGCACTTGTGGGCCTGCAGATGACAGATCAAAAGGCAGTAGAAACACAGAAGTCTACAGCAGTGAAGGAGATTTAGGGAACAGCTTATAGACTGGCGTAAAACTGCCTAGATGCACTATATAATTTATGGGAATTTGAAATTAACTGTTTGTGATAAAGACAAATCTCATTAACTATGGAGCTGCTGCTTGCAATAGCCATTTCTTACAACTTACACACAGTATCTTACAGATGCCATTTAAAGCAGCACATCTTGAAAACAACAAGAATTTTTTGACTGGGGGATTCTTAGAGCTGAAATTCTGTCAGAAGGAAGCATTCAATTTGCTTTTCACAGTGCCGGTGAAATTTCTGTAGTTCTCTCTTCTGTGTAGAAAAAAACCTAAATTAGTAATAATTTTGCCTTTCAAAGAACCCCCCTAGATATATTTGAAAATATAACCAGATTCAGTGCTTTTGTTTAGTAGACAGAATGAGAAGAGTGTTAAAGGCTGGCTGCCATCCTTCAGCTCAGTGAGAGGAAAATCCAAGTTGAACCCAAGACTGAATTACTTATCATAAATTGGTCACAGATATTTGGTCACTTGACCTTAAAAACTTTTAGTTTTCTTTTAATTATGTATGTTGGTGTGAAGGAGGTGGAGCAATGCAATTCTAGGATGATGCCTCCTGTAGTTTTGCTTAAACAGCAATGGTAAACTAAGTTTCTCCCATTCATGTTCAGTACAGGACTCAGAAAATTGCCTGTGCTTTTGCCTTCTATAGAGTTGTAGTGTGCTGGTCATGATTCCTGAGCAAATAACTTTTTTTTTTTTCTAATTTCTCAACCCATTTGTCTTTTAAGGGAGACAACACTAAAAAGGTTACAAAACAGTTTGTGGGGGAGCAAGTATAATTGAATCCCTGTTCTTTGCTGCTATGAATACAGCTTTGCGCCTTGAATAGTGTCAGATTTCTTAAGCATATTGTAGGCACTTCCAAACAATCATGCCTTTAGCCTACATTCTAACATCCACAATTGTTAAAACCTTCAGACCAATTTCCTCTCAGAAAAAGACAGCAGTATGGTTTGTAACAACATGAAAAGTCTCCAATTTCAAGCATAGCCAGGAGGAAATATCAAACTGAATTTATTTGGAGGAGGAAAGAGAATTAGGGAGTAACAATGACTTTCTCCAGGATACATTCATGCACTAACAAGCCAGCATTAATTCCAATGTAAACATCTATAAGCTTTTGTTTTTACAAAACACAGTCAATTTTTTTTCCCCCTGTAGCTATGCATGCTGGGAAATACTCATAGACTGGAAAAAAAATACTGAGATGAAAAGTCAGCCTAGACACAGGGTTCACACTGATAGAGACTCACTTTGAGTTATGCCATTGTTCTCAACCATAATACTGCTGTTGTTTCTTTGCTGTGTTATGTTATGATACTGTTCCTCTTGGAGTCAGATGTGGGAGCCGGGGTGGGGGGGAACATTTTGTGGAGCACTTGTATCCCTTTCAGTGCTGCGGAGATTTTGGGGGAGAACAGTGGTCTGCAAGAGGCATTGGACTAAAGTAAAAAATCTGCTGTAGCTTCAGGTATGCATGTTCAAAAACACTGAAGGGTCATTAAATGTGTATAGTGCAGGTAACTCTGTGGGTGAAAGCAAGCATTTGACAAGTACATTCAGCAGCACGTTGCATCTTTTTGGCAATGCAGGACACCCACATTTCTGTGGGGGCACCCAACAGGATTAGAAACTGTTGTATTTTGTAGTCACCATCTTCACATTTTGCCCCCCGTGTGCCGTGCTTAGCTCCTTTCAGTTGTGCTCAAAGCTGGTGTACACTGATCCTGCGGCAGTTAATTGCCATGTTTTTCTGCCTAAGAAGGGAGCACTAGGGTCCCTTACAGTCTCATTGCAATTAGATGGCTTCCCCTTCTATCTGTTACAAAGTATATTTTAAATACAGTGTGACTAACAGACTGAAATTGCCATCAAGTTTTTTAATCTTGTAATTGTGAAGACAGACAATATTAGTAGTGAGAATTGGATGCAGCTGTGCAGATTAAAATAATCCCAGCTATTCAAAATGCTTGATTAAAGTAGCACAGTAACAAGATACTGCGGCAGAGCTGCAGGTAACCTTCCTTCCTGTTCTGATGTTAAAGTATTTCATTTGGAGCTCAGTCCTCTTTGCTGTGAAATACAAACAGCCTTGAGCAGTTGGCTCTATAAAAACACGCAGGGGAGCTACACCACTTGCAGATGCCAAATCCTACCTTTAGCAAACTGTTGCCTTGCCAACACACGGGACTTCACTCTGCCCACGTTTTCGTGGATGAAATGATTTTCATCCACCTTTTGGCATTGTGCTAACATGTACACGATTGTTTTTAGAGAAGGGAGAACTGCAGCTGAGAAGACTCACTGAAGTTGGCAGGGGAAGATGCTGGCAAAGTTGCTCTTAGCTGTTAGGTGTGTGTTAGACTCCAGTCCATGTTTCCCATACCGGCTAACCTTAGTTACGTTTGCTCGCTGCCATTACAGAAGAAGAGTTACACCATCTTTCCTGTAAGAGAACTAGGTTTGTCTTCCCCACATCTGACCCAAATTATGGGAACAAAGGAAAACTCTTCTCTTTAAAAAGTGGCTCTCAAAGCCAATTGATACAGCAGACAGACTATCTATTGAATGTAGCTCTATTTCTTGAGCAGGTGATCCTAGCTCTCTTAAAGGAGAAAAAACCACCCAGACGGGAATGTTGCTCACCAAGTGTGACAACCCACAATTGGTAAAGTGAATGAGAAGCTCGGGTTCCCAGGTGCCTCCAACCTGACCCACCTTCAGCCAGACTATGATTACTTGAAGAGCAATAACACCCTAGTCTTTGTACTTTCTTAAAGGTGGCTCAGTTTCAGTTCAAACGGAGGGAGTGGCCGTGGAAAGTTGGCATACGGAACAGGAGTGTTCCATTGTTTTCTGAACTCTTTTTAAAAAAACTCCTGCAAACTGGTTTCAATACCAAGACACTTGTTTACAACTTGAAAGAACTATTTGTACATTAAGAAAAAAATAATAAAAAAGACCATTTCCTGAAATGCAGAATGCGAGGTGACCATACAGAGACCTACGAGTGCTACAAATAGAATACAGCCTTTTACAGTTGTTATATTTAAGCAGTGCTGTCAAATACTGAAGTTTAATGCAAGATCTTTTGCTTCCCACCCTCTCCAAAATTAGGAAAGATGACTCATGCTCAATTAGCAGGAGAGAAATCAAGAACATTCTAGAAGTGATGCTTTAAAGAACTACTGGGTACAAGTAAACCGTAGCTGTTGTTCCCAGGCAAGGGCTGGGTTGTATTGAAGCTGTGTCTTACAGTGGTGGGAAAATATGGGGATAGAGGATGATGCAGTAATTCTACAATTTAAGTCCACCCTTTCCTGTGAAAATTGGACAGCACTGTTTAGAGGATGGGAGGGTATTAAGCAGAAAGAATAGAGCAGGTGGGATAGTTATTCTTTAAGGAAGAGGATACACAGAAAAACAGGATAATACATTTGGATCTGAGCACTCTGTGAACGTAAGATTTCTCTGAGTCATTAAAACCAAGGCTGGTCATCCTTTGAGATTTCCTAACAGAGTGATTATCTTGACTAAAGAAAGACAACTTATTAAAAGGTAATAGTAATGTTTTTTTCTAGAGCACATAAATCATTTAATTTTCCCAGTATTAAACAATTTTTTTCAGTGATTTCCGGTAAGACGGCTATCTCAAATGAGCATAAGCATGTTGGGCACATCCGTGCAATTTAAATTCAGTTGACTCTGAGTATGTGCATCCCTTGGGTCCTCTGAAAAGCCAAGATTTTGTTGGTGTTACATTGCCTAATTCTTGTGTTTTAGGGTTGGGTTGTTTTTTCTCTGCCTTTGATTTTAGCGTGACTTAGTGAAAGCTAAATCCCACCACTGGCTGAAGAACACAGAGACCTACGAAAATAATAGTGGTGTGGGGGCTTGGGAGGCATTTCTGTGTTTATGACAAAGCTGTGTATTGCCCTTATTCTGCATCTGAAGCTGGTTGAATTCTTGTTACTGGTTTCAGTAAGATCTTGCTTTCTACATAAAGGGAATAATACCGTTAGAAAGATGTTTTCATATCCTTGCATCCAGATTTTATATTTTTGATCTCTTGCAACTGTTGTCTTCATTTCTGTTCCCTCGTTCAGTTCTCCTCCTCTGTTTTGGTTCCTCCCCACTTCTGTCAGATTTTGTCCCCTTCCAAAAGCAGAGCCAAATCCCGCTTTACTTTCACATTTTCTCCCTTCTCCTTATCGTTTTCCTCCTGCCACTGACTCAGTTTAGCAGAGAGGTGACCAAAGCTACAGTGAACTGTGCCTTCAGTCTCTGGGGAATGCCAAACCTGCACTGGCAAGAGATGTTCCGCATCTGAGATCCTTTTCAGGACTGACTGTTGCTTTTGTAAGTCACTATATATGATCAAAATACTTGCCTGCTCCTTTGTTGGGGGTAAAAAAATTAATTAAAAGAAATATTACCTCTGAAAAGAAGAAAGCTACCCAAACTGGGGGGAAGAAAGAACCAAATGACAACTTTCAGTGAAAAAGGCTCCGAGAACGGTTTTCCATGCATGTGTTGTAGCTTCTAACTCCTTTCTTCCCTTCTCCTGGAGCGACCCCTAATGGGATGTGACAGGGGTGCCACTGACCTGTGTCTCACTAGCCCTGCCGCTGGGGTCCAGGTGTCCAAGAGTGGCAGCCACACACCCCCAGGGCTGCCCCTGGATTCTCCTGGTCCCAGCGGTACGTGGTCTGCAAAGGAAGCAGAGGGAGAAGGCAAGCCAGAGTGGAGAATGGTAGACATAGAATATCTTGGAAGTACACGGCGATGTTGACTGAAGAGGAGGGAATGATACCAAGAGACAGTAGGAGGAGTCCATGTGCATTCAGCAGAGGAAGAAGGTGACTCCTGTGCCAGACACAGTGGAGGGAGACACTTTGAAGGCCTGTTCCATTAGTCTGGCCCTCATGGGGTCAGGGGAGTTCAACAGAAGGAGCCAGAACTGTTTGTCCTGAAAATTCTTCTATGGCAGCTGCAGAAACAAAGGAACAAACAAGAATTGACCATTTTACTTTATGTACACATGTATACACACACCACGACCCCCACACCTGAACATCGGGGCAGTCCTGCCACAGTGCCTAGATGAAAATTCCTCTTTACAGCTTCTGACACATGAGACTTGAGTGCACAGCTGAGTTACTGAATACCACACATTCAGCCACAGTGTGGTTTTATGAGGCAGAGCACGCAGACTTAGCAGCTCACCTCACCTGAGAAGGAGAGTTTCTTGTCTTTCTCTGGTCCTTGCTGTTATTGCCCTTGTAAAACTCATGCCAACACGATTGCTCATCAGATATGCTGTGAGTCACCTCAAGTTGCTAAAGTTGCAGAGAAAAACTAGCAGCACACAAGAAAAGAGTTAAATAGTTTCCTGCTATTTTAATTTATTTAAACAGCTCTTGGAAGGGCCTAACGTGAAGCTGGAGGAGGTAGGGGAGAAAAGTAGTGACTGCGCAGCCAAGGGTGGGAGCTGTCAAAGTCAGCTGCCTGTGGGTCTGTACCCTTAACCAACCCATCTGGCTGCTTTGCTGGATGGTCAAGCCCACCATTTGACAGAAGATAAAGCCATTGTTCAGTGGGTTGATACCATGGAAATCGCCCAGCAAGGAAAAGAAAGAAAAAGTGAATAGTAGATAAATAGTATAAATTGGAATGCTGCTGTTTGTTACAGCAGGAAGCCTACTCACAGCAAAAGACAACTGGATTCAAGCAAAATTAACAAGTATGAGACACTGAAGGTACTGTCCACTGCAGATTTAGATTTTTTTATGGAATGAATGAAACAATTCTCTGGAAAGCTCTGGCAACACCCACTGTTTTCTAGGTTGCAGCCATTCTCCTCACCTTCCGTGCTGAAAAGCAGTGCGGGAAAGAACCATGGGAAAGGAAATAGCAATCCAGGATCCCTGACAGGAATCCTATAACTTGTTCAGTAAGGAGAGGGTTAGTTCCCAAAGCCAGCTGTTCACTGTGCTGATATTAATACAGATACAAATGTGCCGGTTTTAATACAAATGAGTAACATTTTAGATAAATCCAAAGATGTTGAACCTGAGAAAGGAAAAAAATAACCAAACCAATAGAATTTTGAGCTGTTCAGACCTCCTGTCATTTTACACTTAAATCTTGCAATGTATTCATTGTTGCCTGGGATTAGAGAATTACTGTAGAGATAGGAAACTTCCCTATAGGAAGACCTTTTGGCAGTCTTGTTTCTGCAGGTATAACTCCAAGATGACATGGCTAACTGGCCTGTGAAAGCAGAAATGGCAGCGCAGACTCAGAAGTGTGACTTGTAACTCAATCCTTTCTGCCAGCAGCACACTGCTTGACACAGGTCACTGCTAGGATGTGTGTGACCATACCTTGGCAGAGCTAAGATTCAAAACTTAGCTGTCATTTTATTCCTTATTTCTCAAATCTCTCTGTCCTGTTTATACTAGTTGGATTTAGTATCGGCTTGTATCTATCACAGATTAAGGTTGCATGAGGCTTTTGGGGTTCCTGGGTCAGAACGTACTGTAGGGCTTAATATTTCCATCAAAGCCCTGATAATTATACAAGGTCTTAGGCATTTCCACTAATTGTCTGCTACGTTCATAAACCCAGCTGGCTGTCATCATAGACCTGTAATTCATTTTACATACTGCTTTTCATTTTAGAATTGTCTTTAATACAGGAGGCTTTGTTATTGCACTTTCTTTAACAAAAAAAAAAATTTAATCCAAATGATACAAGTGACTGGTGGAGTAGCTGCTGCTGAACCTCTCTCCATTGTTTAGTCACCCTAATCAATTCTACAAGCAGGCATGTGTTACAACTGTGCCGGTACATACAAAACCTGTCCAACCTGAATGCCCTGTCTAAGGGAATTTTTCAGGCATGCCTTTAAAGCATCTACTGCTGCAGTTAAAAATACAGTAGACCTGCACTGATCACATTTGTCATCCCATTATCAATCAGCTCAGCAAAGTTAAGGGGTGGCATACAGAATTTGTGTGAACACGTAGAAAGTTTTGGAACAGAATCATTGAGGATTGGGGTCAGTTATAAATATGGGGAGGTTAGCAGCAGGCAGTGACTACTTTGACAACAGAAAATTGCCTTTTCCAAAGCTCAGAAAGGTAATAAAGAGAAAAAGTTGATGCTCAGCAGGTCAGAGGGTCTCAGTACACATAGATGAAAAGGAAATTGTGAAGTCAGCAACTGACTGATCATGAATTCCCAACTAACAAGTTGCCAAACATACTTACAATTTATGTTTCCCTTAATCAAATGGTCCTTCCTCCATGCAGACTTGGAAGAACTGTTTCCTGGTGGAGCATCTATGAAATGAATAGTCAGCCTCTAAAAAGGGAAGTGCCCTTCTGCATCCAACGCTGTCCAAGGGCTCTGAGGATCTAAGTTGACTCCCTGTATTTGAAAGGCATAATGTACAACTCAACTGAGCAGACAAAAAAAAAACCTGATTGAGTTTCAATTAATGTTCTGCACAGCTACTACTCTTTCAAAGTACTATGAACAGTCCTAGTAAAGTGATGACTCTTTACCTATTAAAAATGATGAGTCTTTTGGCTGCATGGTTTGAATTTGGTACAAGGAGTTCCAAATCCTAACTTCAGGGCCAAAATTTAAATTTCTCTTTATGTTAACTCTACAAATGTCTCCTTTGAAATATTTGAAGCCTCCTGAACAGATTTGGTAACTAGCACGGTTATTGCCCTGCATCACAGAAATGGTTGTGCAGAAGGGTCAAAGAAAAGGCACACTCATGCAGAAATTAGCATCACCTCTGAAGAACACATACACAGAACTGCTCACTTGGTTCCTCTTGAACAAGGGGAGCAATTTTGTCTGCTCTGACACTACCTTCCTGTGCAGAGCAAGTGGCAGCAGGAAAGGACTCATTACCTTAGCCCTTTGTGGAGGAACTAAGAAGGGGCAGAATGGGAATATCCGATAATCCTTCATTGTGGCTGTCACTGGCTTTCTTTGGTTAGAAGCATCTGGCAACACAAGAGAGGAATTTGTTTAACTCCCTTGCGTTCCTGCTTCAGCCCTTCCTTTTCAAGCCCATACAGCCTTGACAACAACTGAGCCATTGCTCAAGAGGGAAATGCCGTGGGGATCAGTGCTAGCAGCATGAAACGAAAGTCTACATGCAAACCACAGATCCTGCCCCACTTTAAAGACAAATATAGGACCGCTGTGTCGAGCATCTTACATTCTTGGCTGTCAGATAGCAATGGAATAATAAGATTCACAATTCTGTAATTAACTTCAGAACTTTGGAGCAACACGCCTGACACGCTAAGGGTTTTCATTTCCCCAGCAGGCAACTCTAGCTGTGCTACGCTTCAACATCCATCATGTTTACTAATCTTAGCCTGACCCCTAGTGAGCTGTCACAGAATAATCAGATTTATCAAACATGAGGCACCTTCCTGAGAGGCAGTTACCACAAAAATAAGTAATTACCCCCCTTCTCGGTGCTGGGTTTTGTTTGTATTTTTGCCCTTAAAAATACTTGGTTATTATTACTAGTAGGCTAACATAAGAAATGGAGAGTCAACTCAGAAGTTGTAAGGCTTTCTTCTGAAGGTCAGAGTGTGAAAGAGCACATATGACCTATTATCAAATTCACTTAATTTATCTCCGCATATAAAGTGGGTTTTGCATCCTTCCCCTCCTTCTTTCTTGTTTTGTTTTGTTTTGTTTTTTGTGCAATCAGAAACTGCCTCTTCAGAGTTATGAAGAGGTTTTTGTCTCTGAAGGAGTTGAAGTGCAAGTTGCATCTGCTTAGATAGTAAGTTTAAATTAACAAATACTTTCACAAACAAAAAAAAAAAGGTGTAAGTTAAAGCAGTAAACACGTTTTGAAGGACCTAAATAACTTGCACAATTTTTCAAGCCCTTAGAAGCTTCTAGGTTTTTGTCAGCTTCAACCTCAGCATTTTGTTCATACTGGATATTTCTTGCTCAGTGTGTTTATGCCAAGTAGTTACAGGCCAAAATACAATCACTGTGCGCTTGCCTTGGCAGTAACACAAGCACAGTAAAATTTTTATGGATTTTTTTTCACTGCATGAAGATCCATCTATCAAGCACACTGACAAATTAAAAAAAGTAATTTGCCCAACCTCCAAAATGTACCCACGAGAGTTCAGGCGTCTCTTTTTTTTTTTCCCAAGCGCTTTTCTGTAGCTGTAGCCAAGAGGAATATCTCAGTATTTGTACTCTCTGTCTATGGTTTTGGTGTACTTCTGTCACCCACAGTTTGCACAAGATGTGGTTTTGACACCTATTCCAATCTTTCTGCTCCTTCCAGGCATTTTGAAGTTTGTGGAAATCACGGTTAACCTCCTGGTGCTGATTTGCGTGGCTGCTTCCCAAGCCTCCGTTGCAGGCTTCACATCCCTTGGAGGCTTCGGATCCTTTAACCTGAATTCGGCCTACAGCCCCTTTGAAGGCACGGAGCTGCAGGAGGTGAGGGAGCTGGACATGCAGTTCACCCAGATGAGAGCCCCTTGCGTGTATGGCGGAGTGGCCTTCAGCTTAACAATGGCCGCGCTCACCCTCGTCTTCCTTGTCGTGGGGGCAAAACCCATCCAGCAGCTCCGGACAGGGCTGCTGGCAGGCGAATGTGCCTTCAGCCTGCTGGCTGGCATGGCGTACCTGGCGGCCGTGGGGCTCTACCTGCACTTTGTCAGGCAGGTGAACGCCACTGAGGTGTGCAGGAGGCGGGAGCGGCTCTACGCGCGCCGTGGCTACACCTCCATGAACTGCGCCGTGCAGGGCGGCGACGCGGCCGTCGGCCTGTTCGGTGTCGTCGCTGCCTGCCTGTACTTTGCCAGCTTTGTGGTCTGCATCCTCGCTATCCGCACCGTCCGGGCCTTCCAGCGCCACGCAGCCAAGGCTCAGCACAGCCCCAAGGGCAGCGTTAGAGACAGAGGCGTCAGAAACCACCACACCGTGCACAAGACCTCTGAAAGCTCCCACAACATCCAGGCTCTCGCCACGTTAGTGTGAGGTCAGCTCTGGGACTGTGCCAGAGAACCGAGGCTTCAGCAAAGGATGGGCACTGGCAAACAGGCAATCAGCCCACAGTGTATTTTCGTACGAGGTGCTGAAGTGTGTACTGAATCACCAATTATAACTACACTGCTACAATGTGACGTAATAAAATCGACATTGAGTGACTGTATTAACAAAGGTTTTTGCGCCGGTCTCTCATGCTGGACTCCTGCATTTAAAATGCATTTGATTGTAATGTTTTCATCCTGCACAGAGCAAATCCGAACAGCAATGGGCTTTTAACAGGTTACAACTGCGTTGCTGCCAAACTTGTGCTAACAACCACTTCCTTTCCTCTCCCATGGCAGGGAATTGAATACACAGCTAGGACAGGCAGCCTTCAACAGATCCTGTGCCTGTTGTGCGTCCTCTTCCTTTATCCTACAGTGCTTACAAAGCCAAGAACACCCGAGTACTTCTCTGAATCGGGTCTGAAGTTACACTTGTGACCTGTTTTGCCTGGGCTAGTGAAGAGTTTTATCTTTTGGGTCACGGGGACTGATACATGCCGATCATGTGCTCCCTGAGGAATGCCGCTGGGAGGAACTAGCTGTTACGTCAAAGGCAGCATTCGAGGTCCTTACCCAGTTTCCTACCAGATTTTCCCATCTCACCAAGTGCAGATCAGAACCTGAGAGGCATCACACTGGTCAGGTAACAGCTTGTAGTAAAGATACCATTTGCTTCTGTAAGCACCTAAACAAGGTTTGACTTGCTGACTCCACAGCCAGTGGTGGGCAGAGCCCGAATCGGGAACATGCTGCCTGCCCTGGGAATGCTGTAGCAATGACAGAAAGTACATGTATCCTTCCAATATCTAAACAGGCAAAGCATGAGTGAACAGCAGTAATTGTATGCCCCAGGGTTGAGAAAATAAACTTCAGAGAACATCTTTCAAGAGTCCTTTGTTTGGGGCAGATGAAATACATCACTGGTTTTCAAAGATGAGGGCGTAAGAAAAAGAAAAGGCTGTTCTTGAAGTACACAAGATCTGTCAGCTTGAGAGGAGGGAAGATTCTGGCCATTTTCATTCTTTTAGTTTTGTCTGGCTCACAGTCATTGCCCAGATGAGGCTTTTTGAACCACAGTAGAGCTTATTTATTGCATACTTACACATATGTATACACACACAGAGAGATCTCAAAGGATTGTGTTTGAGGCCAAACGAGTAAACGTTATGGTTTTGATTAGAAGTGATTTCATGGGCCTTTACAATAAGTATCATTTATATAATTCCGTAAACATCTCTTTAACACTTTGAACACCAGCGAGCTCCATAGCATTATTATGCTTATGGAGAGACAGGAATAGAGTTTTTCCAAACTTGCTATGACTCACAGTCATTGTAGAGTCAGGAAATTAGGACTTTGATTTCTAGCTCTTTGCCCAAGCCCAGACCTTCTCTGGTATGCTGTAATTGGCTGGAAAGTCTGTTCCAGGGATGTCTGGCATGCAGCTAAATCTGCAGCTGACCACTTGTTAGACATCTCTGCCTGCACGCTTGTTCTGTGCTACCTCTACACCTTGCACAGTTTGAGTGCAGGCTTAGTTACGTGTTCTCACTGTTACTAACTTACACAAACAGCAAAAAGCAGCACCTTGAAGTGACAGATTCAAAAGACTAGAAAATGCTGCAGGTAAGAAGGCATAAATTTTACCTCAGTCCTTAAATACATGCACAATATGAATTTAATCTCAGGGCTTCTTACTCTGTCCCACTCATTTTTGAATGCTTGCCTGCCATCACTGTTTAAAAGCAACAATCTTCTTGGGAGCATATATTTATTTTTTTCCTTGTCTCTTTTTTCCTTGTGTCTGTGGTAAAGGCCTCATTTGCTGCAAGGTAATTCAGTCTTTAGAAAATGGTGCACAGAGCTCCGCTGTGGACTATTGCTGTAATGTTCCTCCCTTGGACACTTGGGTCCCTCACAGTCCATCCATTTTGGGTCCCTTTCCTGTTAGCAGGAGCAATTTTATGTGTTTTACAGGGAAAGTCAAAAAGTAGGTGCTGAATACAGGTCAGTCCCAGTCACATTCTTTCAAGCCCCTCACCCAGTGGCTTCCCTGCACTCATCATCCCCTCCTGTTTCTAACTTTTACAGCCTCAAGTTTATTCCTTATAACACAATTAATTCTACTCTCTTTTAATTTAAAATGGTTCCCCCTTGTCCTGTCACTACAGGCTCTAGTAAGACATCTCTCTCCACATTTATCAGCCTTTTATATATTGAAGGACAAAAGGGTCTTCCCAGAGCCTTCTTTTCTTCAGGCTGAACAACCCCAACTCTCTCACTCTGTCTGCAAAGCCAGCCCTCTGATAATTGTCCTGGCCCTCCTCTGGACTGCCTCCAACAGGTCCATGTCCTTCCTGTGCTGGCGCCCCAGAGCTGGATGCAGCACTCCAGGTGGGGTGTCACCAGAGTGGAGCAGAGGGGCAGAATCCCCTCCCTCGCCCTGCTGGCCACACTGCTTTGGATGCAGCCCAGGATATCATTTGCTTTCTGGGCTGCAAGTGCACATTGCCTGTTCAAATCCATTTTTTTATCCACCACTTTTTATCCCCCCGTCCTTCTCCACAGAGCTGCTCTCGATCCCTTCACCACCCACTCTGTACTGATACTGGTGCAGGACCAACCCAGGTGCAGGACCTTGCACTTGGTCTTGTTTGAACTTTGTGAAGATCACATTGGCCCACTTCTCCGGCCTGGAGACCCTGAGAGGTGACTGTGGGTGGCATCCCTTCCCTCAAGCATTCCAACTGTCAGCTTGGTGTCATCAACAAACAAGCCGAGGCCCTGAAACACTGCAAGCAGAGGGAGCCCAAAGAAAGGCACAGCCCAGTGATTGACAGTTTCTTGAAAGTTTTGTGCTTTGGATTTCTTTCCTTCACTGTCATCATGGAGAAAGATTATTAGGAAATAATTGTGAAGAGGAAATAAACAGTGCTGTTTCCTCCACTCACTGTCACCGAGGGAAGTGGAGGAGAGGAGAGGGGAAAATCCCAGAAATACTTCTCAAAGGACTAAGGCAGGAAAGAGCAAGCTTTCCTACCTATTGGGGTGAAGGACAAGCCAAATACCATCAGAACAATCCAAACCACCCTGCTTTCGAACTGTAACAACACCGTGCTTGATGTCCTCTAGAAGACTTGAAAGTCTTTGCTGTGTGAGCTGGGAAGGCGCAATACAAGAGCAGAGGTGTTCTAGCAGACACATGTGACTGGTGCAGCAACAGGCTGTCGTCCCCAGCTACCATTGCAGGTGGTCCTTTTTCCAGGGCAGATTAGTCTTCCCACCTTCTGCTGGAGATGGATGTGCCTCACCATTACCTCTGAGAAGCGACTGCCCATTAGTTACAGGACAATAATCCACATTTGGACCAGTAAACAAAGGCAGGGGAAATGGCTCCTGTCAGCCCTACCATTTATTTGAGCATTTCCCTGGTGCCTGCCCTGTGCATACATGTGTATGCATCACCTGCATGCAGCCTTCAAGGTCAGCACTGAAAACAAGCTCAGCTGTTTCTCTGACACAGCCCCTGACAGCCCACTTTCACCTGCAGCCAAGGACTGCACACAGTCACCACCCTCAGTCCGTCTTTGGTAAGGGAGAGCCTCAGGGTGTATCCAGCTTGCCCTGTGATGATCACAGCTCCTCACCTGCTGTGAAGGAAACAGGGATAGCAAAGGCCAAACCTGCCCTTCTCTGAGAGGCTGTCCTGGGGGTAGACAGCACAGCATCTCTCAGCCTCAAAGCCTTGGGTACAGCAAGAAGCCTTCTGGCACACCAAGCCTTTTCTGAACCTGCACAAAGAGGATTAAAATGGCCACCATCCCTGGAGATGTGAGGAAATGGATGCAGGTTGCAGGATGAACTGGAGCTGCCTGGCAGGAGAAAAGCCCCACTGCAGATGACAGGTCACTAGTGAAAGGAGCTGGGCTGAGTAGCTCATTCATCTCAGAGCTACCTGTGAGACTCCTGGCCAGCCCCTTTGGATTTAAACCATCAATTTGCCCCAGTCTGCTTCAATGTGTGAGCAAACAGCTTTAGTCAGTCGGAGAGAAAAGCCTCCAGCTGAGCCCCCCAGCATTAGCTACCCACAGAGGGACCCCCTCTGCACAGAAGAGTCTCAGAGAAAAACAATCTCTCTTTAAAAAAATGTGTCTCCATGCTCTAATCCTGAGGAGGAAACAAAGGCCATAAGATATTTAGGCTGAGAAAGATAGAAAAAAAGAAAGAAAGGAGAGAGAAGGAAGGAGGGGAGGGAATCCTCCCCCCGATCCTGCATCCCACCACTGAGTAGACTTCCATGAAAATTTCATGATGCTGGGTTGTGCACCTTTGAGCACCCATTTTCCTAGATGTGCCCATTATTCAAACAAATTCATAAAATAGTTCAGTCTGGGGGAAATCTTGTCCAAAAGAAAGCAAATCAACATCCAAGGACACAGGTCTCTTGTTTCAATGTGAAAGGCAAAACTGGTGGTGGGGGAGGACAAGAGGAGAGAGGATGTTTACTCTTCCAAATAAGCTTAATATAACCTTTACATTTCCCAAATAATTCATGTATCTGGAACTGGAAATCTGGTGCTGCTGGAAGATCTGTGTGTACTAGGGCATTGCCGTCCTGCTGCAGAGCAGCTGTCAGGGGGGAGGACCTTTGTACCCATCTGCAGAAAGGAAGTTTTCAGGTAAGCAGAAACAAGAAGCTCTCCTATTTTCTTAATGACAAAAGAACATTAAAAGAAAACAGTCCCAGAGTATAATACATTTTATCCCAATTTAAGCTTTTTCCATGAGTCCTCCAGAGTTTGAGTGTATGCAATGTGCAGAAAGAACTAGGGACACAAACCGGTTGTGCAACAGCAGAAACTGAATTCAAGGCTTAGCATTAAGAAAAGTCAGGATCTCAGTTTACATGGGAAACTGCTTTAAATTGATGAGAATACATACAGGGATTAGAGCACTAAAGAACAGTTTGAATGGATTTTTTCTTTCATAATCCATGTATTTTACTCCTAGTGCCTTCATTAAAGTTACTCTTCTGGTAGTTTTCCACCACAACTTACATTCACTGTAGAGTTAAGCAAAGCTACAGATACACATCAGAACTTCAGTAACTCAGATCTCTCAAACACATTTGCAGAACTTGGATGTCTCCTTTTGTTTTTCAAGACTCAGGTAAATTGCTGAAGGGCACTATGAGTGCATTGTTTATGACAGCTGTGACATTTGTCGTTACTTTTCTCCTTCAAAACATTATCTCCCAGAAAAGGTGGCACTCGGTGTATTGCAGCAGCTTAATGCCAGCACAGCATAAAAACTGTCACAGATGCTCAGCATCACCCATCATAAATAAAACATGAGACCCCTCGCAAGGTCCACCAGTTGTCAAGGCATTTGATGTAATTGGTTTTGGCGTGTGACAGTGCAGAACGAGCAAGTCACAGGATGCCCTTCATTACTACAAATGGTCTATTGATTTCCAGGGATGCCTTTTGCACACAGTCCCGCACCTGCTACTGGGCTCCCCAAAACTCTCAGGCCATGCTGAAGGGCTCAAGGGTGGGAAATGCCTGTGTGTGTTTTACAGGTAATTAGTTTTTCAGAAGGACATAGAAAGGCTCATGAGACAGATGCACACAGGTGCAAACAGGGTGTTTTCCTTGCTTCAGAATGCAAAAATAATTCCCCAACAAGATGGCCCTATCATAGAGTCATTAAGGTTGGAAAAGACTTCTAAGATCATCAAGTCCAGCTGCTAACCCAGCACTGCTGTGCTCACCACTAAATCATGTCCTCAAGTGCCCACAGCCACAGCTTTTGAACACTTTCAGGATGGTGATTCCACCACTTCCCTGGGCAGCCTGTTTCAATGCCTCAACACTCTTACAGTGAAGAAATTTTTCTAAATCTCCCTCGGTCCAACTTGAGGCCATTACCTCTCATTTTGTTACTTGGGAGGAGAGGCCGAGCCCCACCTGGCCACAGCCTCCTTTCAGGCAGTTGTAGACAGTGATAACATCTCCTCAGGCTCCTTTTCTCCTACACAACCTAAACAACTGCAGCACCCTCAGCTGCTCCTCATCAGACTTGTGCTCCAGACCTTCACAAGCTCCACTGCCCTTCTCTGGACATGCTTCAGCACTTGTGCAACTTAAAGGGAATTCAGATTTTTACACTGTTGTGGATCAGCTCTGATGGTGAAGATTCAGCAGTTTAATTGGTCCAAATAAGTGAGACATGCCGGGATGAAGATCTCATTGCCCATTTGCTAAGACTATTTGAGATCTTGCTAAGACCCTGTTTTACCTGGCAGCACTGCAGATGCTCTCCTGAGCAGTAGCAGGTGTGGCTTCCCTGGCCCCCTAAGCCCTCACATCTCTGTTTGGACTCACAGCAAATACTTCTAACACTCAGGAGGTTTCTGAGAGCTCTCGGACCGCGCAAAGCAAACTCCTGCTATGTCAGTGTTGCTGCCTTCCTTGCTCAGCTGAAGGAAGGCTTTTCCAGGCCTCTGGTGCTCCTGCATGGCTCGCACGATGGCGTGGGAGCCCAAGGGTGCGGGATGCAGCCGTTCCACTGGCAGCCGCCGAGGAGGAAGATGCGGCAATGCTGGTCCTGTCCCGCGGTAACACGAGGGGGAGCCCTTGCAGCTCCCAATTAATACGGACAGCAAGAGTACGCCTTTTCCCACCCCAAATATAAACGCTCAGTTCCTCATCAGAAAAAAAAACCCAGGAGGCCTGAAAGCCATCTCTGATCATCTTCCCAAGGACATTGCTTCTGGTTCAAACAAGTGCAAGCCACAGGCCACTGGGAGTGGGGAAGGTCACTTGCTATGGATCCCCCTTCCTACATATCCCTATTTCTGACGGTGCAGGATGGAATGGGGACATCCTTTCCCATGTTATCACCACAGCATTCCAAAAACGCCAGGGAATAACTTTGCTGATACCTGAGTTGATTCTCTGTGGCCAGATTTTGCCGAACAGAAGTGAGAGAACAGAAAAATCTCTTTAGCCCTTGCTAAATGAAACTACCACAGCTGACTTGCCAAAGCTTGCTTTCGGGGAGATTTACTGCTTTCAGGAGGACAGCTCTGGCCACTTTAAAAAGACACAGCAGTTTTTGCTCTTCCTTGCCACCCAATTTTAAATACATTTGAACAGAGTACTTCGCTATGTATTCTATGCACTATTCTGCGCACAATATGTCACTATATATTCTGTAATTTCAGCACCAAGGTAAGTACTAACTGCAAGTGCACCTACTGCAAGATTTTTTTTTCCACAAAATGCTGGTGTCTCTCTCCTTAAGAGGAATTAAAATGAAAAAGCATCTCACAAGTCACAGACTTCTGCTACACCAGTCTCTCTTCATAGTTCTGCATCCCAATTTCCTTTAAAGCATTCAACAGCATACATTTAATTAGCAAAACAATCCCATCTGTTCCACAAGTCAATACTGACAACTTCACGGTTAAAACACATTTATTTCTTTTGGTGCAGCTGTGCTGAATCTGACGAGGGAAGAAGAGCCTGCTGTGCTCAGAGCATTGTGTCTGGTGCCTGGGCTCTCATCACAGTGCTGCTGGTACCAGGAGCTCCTAAAAGGCATCCAGAGCCGCATCCCTGCCCACTGATGGCCCCTGGGACACCCCTAAGTTACCTACATGCCCTAAACACAGACCTCCACAGACAACTCTACAGAACCATTGGTAAAAGATCCCTTTTCTGTTTCCTCAAGTTTTAATGAGAGACACAGAAGAACAAGTTCAAACAAGAACACCAAGCGCACCAGAGGCTGTGATGAGCAGCGGGACATTGGAATTGAAACCCTAATGGGGAACAGGGCAAGAAGAGCCAGCTGAACTTCATTCACCAGCAGGAACTACTTCCCAGCCTTGAGACTGCATACTTCATCCTCTCCCCCAAAGCCTGACGTGCAGGAATCCACACGCTGATTGTAAACCAGGCACCCTGGATCTCCTACAGCAGAAAGCCTCAGGGGATCACCTACTCCTGAGTCTCCCTACGAGGGAGCAGACCAGTCCTGCATGTCCCAGGTCTCTGTCACACTGCAGTTATTATACAACAGCTTCCTCATGCTGTCACGTTCCTGACGAGCTCTTGCAGTTTGTCTCCCTTCATCTTACAGTATTAAAAAAATATGGAAACAGATGAGATAGTGTCTGCCTCACTCAGATCCTGACTCAGTCTCAACCTAGAGGGCAAGCTTAGCTCATGGCACGAGATAAAAGGTAGGACGAGGTATCCAAGTCAACCGCAGGTGAATCCAAACTTGTCAGCCTGAGAAGGGATGATCTAAAGGATGAACTGTTGACCTCAACAGGAATGGAAATACAAATAAAAGGTCTGGATAAAAGCAGGGACCAATCATTTAAAGCAGGGACTTGGAGCAAACAAGGAACTCTTTCCCCACTGATGTCCTAGATAAATGGTATACTGATTCTGCCCTGGGGCTGCTGTTAATCTATTTAATATTTGGGGGTTTTCCACCCCCACCTTTTGATTGAAATGGCTGCAAAGAGTTACTTGTTCTCAGGCAGAAGACAAATTTTAACTTTCAGCTTTCCACAGAAGCAGCAGTCTTGTTAGGTAGGGCATTTGAACACTTACAGCATCAGTGTAGGGCACAGCAAAACACAAGCAAGCAAGAGGAAACAGACTCGTTCATGCAGCACCCCATGAAATCCTCAGTGCAAGCACTGCAAGCATGAAGGTAACAAATATGTAAGACAAATCAATTAGTGCAACAACAGCAGAAGTTAGCCCTCAATAAGTCAACTGAACTAACAAAGCAGGGCAGTAAAGCAGGTTAACAGAGAAAAGTAAACGTAGAGTCATTCAACAGACACCAAGATTATCCTGGTTCCAGCTGAGCCCAAAAGATATTTTTACCACCTTCTGGCCATGTATCTCCCCCCTGCAGCCAAAGCTCTGAGGGACCTGACCCTCCAGCATTGCTGAGAACTGTTTGGCTTGAGTGCCTTCTCCTCTTAGAAAAAGCACATCTCTTCACTGACGGCTGGCAGTGTCCAGGGAAATCAGGCTGATCAGGCTGAAGTTACTGTTCTGTTTACTCCTTTGAATCCTACTGCTCTGCTTGAATTGATTCAAGCCCTTCTGCTCCCCCAACCAGCAAACCCTTCACGGGGTTATCCCAACCAACCCACTCAAGCGCACATTTGCAAGCCTGGACCTGCAAGGCTGCACCCAAGAGGCACCATCCATGACAGTGCAGAGATGCACAAATTACCTCCAGAGCCAAGCGTGACATTTCATTAACAACCAGCCCCACCCAGACACGCTTCCAAAGTTGCAAAGTTATGCTTAAAAAATAAATACGTACAATTTGCTAGAAAATTACACGTATGAGTTGCAAACACAAGGGCTGGTGATGAAGCTGAGCTTGCTACGAAGAGATTACTTGAAGCAAAACTTACGGGACGCTACAGCAGCAGCACATTCTGTAGCCGTGAGGGAGACAACCCACATGGACACAGCGGCACGCTCGGAGGGCAGTAAGCCAGAGGGAGGTGATGCCACCATGGCACTGGTCACCATCACGAAGATGGTGGTGCCACAGGCTGAATGCACAGGCAGGATGCCGACAAGCTATTCAGGCACAGCAAAATGCATTACATTAGAGCACTATGGGCAGAAAGCAAGAAAAAAGCTTTTATGGCTTTTAACAAAAGGCTTGCATTTACAAGCAAAGAAGCCACTCAGTTGCTTCTCAATACTACCACAACTTTTTGTTTAAAATTACCTTCCAGGAAATAATGTAAATATATTCATTTCTCTGCCATCAGCCATCTACCTCCTCCTATTCATGCATTTCTGCTTGTCTCAGATACATCCATCAGCAAGTTTCAAAGGACACAAGATTTGGTTATAAAGGTAATGTGGTTCTACATTTTCCACGGCTGAAAGCATTCTTCATTTTAGCTCCCAAACTATGTCCCTGCTACAGCTGTCAAGTTCTGCAAACAAATCTACATCTGTTTGAAGGAGATAGCTCCCAGTAGGTCAAAACTGTGCAAAATATACTGTGAACATAATCCTAAAATCATGTACAGTATTAGTGCATGTAGATGCAATCAGTGACATTAGCTTCAGCCCTCGTGAGCTAAGAACATACTAACCCCCTTTTGTGAAAGAGGACAGCAACGTCCAGAAAAATCATGAGTTGCAAACACTGTACCTTGTTTTTCAAGTCCCAGTTTAAAGCCAGGACAAAATACCTTTTGCCCTTGTTTAAAAATAAATGCTCTTTACAAAGATGCTGCAAGCCATCCAACCTACTGATCTAGTCCAACACATGACACAAAGCCCAGCAGAGGGATGAAGTCGCACCTATGAATGCATCAATCCTTCACATTATGACTTGTTAAGACAGGCTACTATCACAGACATCTTTTTCAAGACAGAGCAAAAATCCAAAGGCACAGCTCCTCCACAAAAATCCTGTCACTTTGCTGCCACAGAAGCCCTGACTCCAGAATGCTGCTGCTAGCTTTACAGAAGGCACCGGGCTGAAAGGGGCAGCCTTCAGTGGGCTGTCAGTTTCAACCATCTATGCTTCACAGTAAGGGCATAAGGAGGGAAACCACAGCGTTGCCTGTAAGCAGTGAATGTCACAGGGGCTGGCAAGTTCTTGGGAGTCTGTCCTTCAAATGGAGGGAAGGGAAAGTCTTTAGAGAGCCTATGTGCATATCCTCCTATTCATATGAGAGAAGGGGAGTATCAGTTGTCAGCACTGAGCCAAACTTTAGCTCACATGAAACAGTTCCCCCTCCATCCCTACTCTGCCCTCTGCTCCTCTCTCTGGGGTACCCCAAGTACAGCACAGCAGAGACACCTCATCACAAACAGAGACCAACAGCAGCAGCAAGGTTACTCCTCCACCAGCAGCAGGAAAATAAAGGTAGTGTCCTTGCTAGTGATCACCTTCAGCCTCAAGCAGCATTGCAACAGAAGGAAAGAAACAAGAGAACATTTTCCAAGGACAATGAATCAATTCAGCAAATATACAAACTGTTTACCAAAGAACATCTAAGAGTTACTAACCAATAAACCATAAACTTTGTTTGTTTAAATACATTATTTAATGAGTGTTCTTTAAGAAAGAGATATTTAGAAGCTCAAATTACAATGAAATACAATCTTCTAGATCTACAGTAGACAGTGCTATAAACATTTATCAAACCAGGTATTTTAATGTTTGCTCCTCTGCTGTTATTAAGGAAAAGTAACAAAAAATCTTCTGTTAACAGCAGTCCTGTTCTAACTTGGCTATTTGACCCTAGAACAGAGTAAGGACAGCAGCCTGTCACCACAGTCCTTTTCCCAAATACAGACCAAATGCCAAGAAGGAACAAGACACTGCCATGACTGCACACTAATTCAGCTTTTTAGAGAGTGAGAAGTAAAATGGAGCAGTTGATTGGGGGCAATATGAGAAAGGACACTTCTCCCTTCCCACAGGAATCACAAAAAGATGCCCTTTTGCTACCAAAGTCTGATTGCCATTGAACTCAGGTTCATTCAGCACATTGGAGCAAATTTACATAGGTAGTTTTAAATTCACTTTTCCACCTTCTCCTCATATTTTCTCTCTTCTCTCAGTATCCAATGTTTTCCTTCTAACTTCTTATCCCTTCATCATTTCTATCTTCAGTCACTCAATTCCAGTGGGACAGAGCCAGAGCACCGCTCCTCTTCAGTCTTCTGGCATTGTCAATACTGCGGCAAAGGGCAAATCAATAGTGCCGAATTAGTACCGAGAAAGAAAAAACGAAGAGGTCAATTCCTCAGAGAGTTGGTTTGTATCTTTTAAAGGCCACTTTGCACAACCTTTAAATTCTGAAAGCACAAGTGAGCTTCTGCAGTTAGTGTAAAAATGGGATCGAGCTGAAAATGTTTCAACACTTCTTGGTTTAACTGAGCAGCACGCTGAGGAACCACAGCAAGCTGCCGCTTGAGAGCTGCTGCTCAGCTAGTCAGACATAAAAGCAGACATCAGGTGTAAATTTCATATTTATTATAACAAAAATTATGACATGTTCATTTGTGCATTCGGCTTTAATATAACTCTTGGTATGTAAATGTTCTACAGCAAATGAGCTCTATACAATCATGCTGGTTGTGGCAGCAGTAAGGAACACAAACAAAACGTGTCTGTAAAAGTAAGGAAAGAAAGAGACCGGAGGAAAAAGTGGGTTTCTTTGAACAGTCTACACCACCTGGGCTCTAGCTAACTTGTACACAGCCACACAGTCCATTATGCTTAATGACCATGGCCCCAAGAGTCGCTTAAGAAAAAAGGTCAGTTTTTCAGGTTGTGTCCTTAATGCCAAGGCTACAAAACATGTAAGCATCACTATACAACACTGAGCTATTTACAGGAATTTCCCAATCAACTGTTCTCTCAGAGAAAATTAGTGAATCTCAGTGACTTAAGTCACCGGAAAGAGTAAAGCAACTCCTAGGAGTTAGTCTCCATATTCTACAAATGTCTATCATTTTCAAGACCAAAAAAAGCCTTTTCTCTCAAAGAAATACAGTATTACAATATTACTTAAATCATTTAGCACTGGCTACTGCCCTGCTTTTCAAACAAAACAAACAAGCCATTTTAAAAAATATTACATCATCATCTGTTTCTCAGCAATATATTAAACCTTTTTTTTTTTTTAATTTTTTTTTGTTTTCCTGTTTTTACACTTGATATGTTAAGGGAGGGTTAACTATTTTAAACTTTACCAGTCAAGCGTCTCTAGAAGAAAGTCAATGAATATTAAACCTAACAAACTGAAAAGCTGCAGTTATCTGTAGTGGCAGGATAAGGAAAAGGAAGTAAATAAAGGAAAAGGATGAGGAAAACCCCTGCTGTAATGCAAGCCCACTGGGTCTCACAGTCAAGTCTCCTTATTTGTTAGTTTATTTCTGAGCAGTAAATAGAGTGGGTCATAGTGGTGTGTCGTAATAGTCTGCCAGGTGGTCCATCGGATACTGCCTCTGCTGCTGCTGCTGCTGTTGTTGCTGCTGCTGCTGTTGTTGTTGTTGTTCCTGGTGCTGCTTCATAATCTCCTTGACTTCTTCTTCGAGCTCTGGTGGGATGATGAACTGGTCATCGGGATCAGGTTGTGCTGGAGCAGCAAAGTAGCCCCCGGTTTTTCTGAGTGGCGCATCCGTTGCAACTTCAATTAAGTTATGGCTCCTCTCGTGTGGTGCCACAGAGCCGTTGCCCCGCCGGCGCCCTATTGTGCCCGTGGCGGAATATTCAGCTTTCCTAGGAAGGCCGGGCTCATCTTCATTGGCACTGATGACGATACCTTCGTCACTGGCTTCCACTGGCACTTGGAGAAGCTGCTTCTCCTTTGCTCGGCTGCAGTGGATGTCCACCTCCACCTCCACGCGGCTGCCGTTGGTGAACACCCCCTCGATGGGCTCCTCGTCGTCACTGTCAAGGCCGTTGTCGGAGAAGGCGCTGGAGAAGGTGGCGCTGGAGAGCTGCCGCTGGAAAGAGTTGGACAGGCAGACGGGGTGCAGCATGCAGCGCTGCTCCCCCGGGTACGCCGGGCTGTTCTCGTTCATGGCCACCTGCGGAGGCTCGTCCGAGGCTGTGGACCCCACCTCGCTGCTCATTTCCGAGGTGGAGATCTCGCTGCTGATTTCCGAAGCCATGCCGCTGCTTGAAGACGGCATCCCGAGCGCGTCTGTGGGCCTGTCCTTGATGACCACGTTGACAGACTGGGGGAAGATGCCTGGGCTGGGGGGCGGGACCCCATTGAGCTCACAGCAGCAGAAGCTGTCCTCCGTCACGTTGAGCTGAACCACGACAGCGCTGATGCTGTCGTTGCAGCCATAACTCTGGGCCAAAGTGCAAAGCTTCTTGGCGGCTGCCAGCGCGTCAGGCACGTTTCTGACAGCCTCCACTGCTTCATCCATTGAGAGGCTGTCCCACAGCCCCTTGCTCCCCAGAATGAAGAACTCATCTTGTGGAGTTAAGGTGATGGACTGGACGTGAGGACGCGGCACAACACTTGGGTGAAGGAAGGTGTACCCCAAGATTCTTGTTGAATCGGTCACACCATTCACTTTGCCATCCTGAAATTAGAAAGGACAGGAAATTGGCAACAAGATAGACAAGGATATACAGTACCTGCCTCTCCTTGTATTTTATTGATGGCTCTTTTCGCAGTACCCCCAACACTGCCACTCACAGACGAGGAGACAGACAAGCAAAGTGACGAGGTGACAGAGCTGGGATTAGAGCACAGCAAAGGCTGGTTTGCAATTCTGCGCTGCGCCTCCTACACCCGACTGATTTGTCATCGGCACCACCTATGCACAGACCAACAAAGCAGAAGGCTGCAACAAAGAGCCATCTATTCTGCTCCTGCAGCTGCAAGAACCAACTGGACAAATCTTTCACCAGTGAGTCAGACTCATCCCTCCTCCACCCACGGTATCTCGCTTTGGACAGAGCAAAGCAACACACATTTGATATAGGGGCAGGTCATTCAGTTATGAGTCTTCTCTTGCAGCTGTAACAGTTGTAGGTTTCATCTTGGCTCATCACTTTAGAAACCAAGGTTCATTTAAAAAAACCCTTTAAATTAAGCATGCAAGTCAAATGTAGCAGAGAGCAAGTCTGCATTTCTCAGTCAGCTGAGTTGTAGTGAAATGTTTTACACACCCCAATTACCTACTACATTTCCACTTAGATATGACATTTCCAAAGGGAGGAGGAGTAGTATCTGAAGGGATAACATCAGTAAAAACGGACACATTTGAGAAAAAAAAATCCCATGCACGTCCAAATCCCAGAATCCTGTCCTGGTTAGAATCCAAACTGCCAGAATAAGCAGAGCAAGTGTCTGAAACAGCAAGTCTGGCTGTCAGCCTGCTGGGGATAGCTGCACTCGGCTAATTGTGTATTCAAGAACAGCAAAGGTGAGGATTTACACTCTTTGGGTCCAGCTAATAACTGTAGGGGTTATTTTAAAGCAGATAACCACAGAAAAGTGAGCCAAGACTAAACAAGCTTCCTCTTTAAAATCACTCTGAAGAAAAAAAAAGCCCCATGTCGGCTTGTTAACTTTCCCATTAGAAGGCTGACAGCAGTGATAAGCCGTCAGTGTGCATGAAATCAGTGAGTCATCTGAAGATTCAGCCCAGAAATTTCCCTTTTCCTCTATAGAGTCACAGAATGAGCGTGCCTCCATGATGCACACTATGTTGGAATGATTCCCTTTCAACTTGTCACATTTGAGATCCCAGCCCTCACCTTTCCCTGGCAAGATCAGCAGGCACATGACTTACTCCACACACACATGCTCACCCTGCTCTCAGGCACACAGCAGTGAGGTTTCTGCCCTTTCCCCCACCATTAGGAGGACTTGATATTTATCTATTCCTCTGCCTGTGTCACACAAGGCAAAGCAAAGCTGACAGCAGTGGCTTCAAGCTTCTAAGAAAGGAACAAATAGTTTTCTCCTCTCTCATGGTTCAGCTGAGCACAGGGTGAGTTTTCCTTTTGGGCAAGTGCTCTCTTCAAGAGCAGTCTGTCAAAGGGCAGTTCTGGGAACATAGCTCAGACAGCAAAGTCAGCCTGCCAGGAGCAAGGAGTCTCCTAAGGGAAGGACGGCATTGCTCCAAGTGCTCTGCCCTCTCATCCTTTTTAATTGGAAAAGCTCTCCATGACAGTTCCAACACAGCAATTCCTCTCCCATTAGGAGGAGAGTATCTGCTTTCCTGTTTCAATGCAACATGCTCACAGCTGCTCACTCTTAAAAGCTAATCAAAATCCAGCATGGCAATGAGATGGAAATGCAACTTGACTGCATGGTATGAATCCCCTTGAAAGGAAAAGTGCAACTGAGGAACCCACACCATGAACACCACCTCCTAGAGGTTACTGATATCAACATGTAATTTTATGCACTGCTGTTGCAAGTTGCAACAGTCCCCAGCTGTTCTCTAACCTCTGTGATAATGGCCTTATGCTGCTTAATCCTCTTCAGCTCTTCCTCACAGCTCATCACATAACACCTGGACAAAGGCAGAGGTTTCCCATTCCGGCAAAGAACAGTTTGGCACTTCCCCACATTTGCTGAGGTTAGCGTGAAGCATCCACCAGGGTCCATGGGATCATGTTTTATATGGCAAAGGACAGCAGAGCCTCCAAGTTTCTGTCCAGCTGTTCCAAGTTTCCTGGAATTTAAACAGAACAGTGATTGTTCTTTAATTGGAAAACAAGTGTTCAGGGCACTATGGAGAAACAGCCGCTGTTCCACAACCAGAAGCATGGGGGGCACTTGCTCTACTGGATCACTGGGACAGAAGCAAAAGTCACTGAAGACTGTGACACTATAGCAGCAGCACTGCAGGAATCCCACGTGCAACTCTCAGGCAGGGTGTTATTTTCATGTATGCAGATAGTCAAATATGCTCAATTTTAGAAAAAAAAAATCTTTGCACTTCTCAGAGTTTCACAGTTGTCTTTTCGTTTACATCTTACAGTGTTTTAAAGGTCAAATAGAGCTTTAGCTTCTGAAGCTATGGATCTTATTATTAAAATAATAATTCTGACTTTAAAAAACCTCTACTTTTGAGCAAAAGCAGAATGCAGAGGTTCACTGTTTTGTGGTATCTTCAGGATAATGCTCTTAGAAGTTATCAAATTATGACCAAAAAAATCACAATGGCTGTGAATTCCACTGCAAGAAGGTACATTTTTCATTTATGCTGTCAGGTACTGACCTGTTAAATATATTCTTAGAGATGTTTAAGCCTGCTTTTTCAGCAGGAGCCACAGTGGGAAAAAAACCCCTATGAATGAAATTGAAGTTTTCAGAATCCTGACATGAAAATGTAAATTAATTTCAGTATTAGACTGTGAAAAAACATCCTTCCTAGCAGCTTGTTTAGCAAGATCTTACTCCTATAGTAATTAGAAAGCTAATTACTAATATTTATATAAAGGCTAGGTATATATAAGCTAGTAAGAACTTTAGATTCAAAATCCTGGGGAGAGAATGCACAACTAAATTTGCAACCAAGCTTCAATGTGCTTTTAAAATTATTTTTTACAAATACACTTTAGGAGTGCTGTGTATCATCTGTAAACATCAGTGAATGGCTAGCTGCAACTGGAATGAATATTAATTCTGGTTCTCCAAAGAAGTGGTTAGCTGATTTGTATTTGAGACAAAAAAAAACCCAAAACAAAACAAAACCCCAAACAAACAAACAAAACCCCCCAGCTTTTTGTAGGAATGCCACATTCCTTGTAAATTGCATTAGTAGTGAACAAAACCACTTAATAAGTACTTCCAGTACTGAAATTTGCTATTATTTTTGAATATTTTAAGTATACGGCAACCAACTTCTCAGCAGTCTGAGGCACTGTTATAAGCAATTATGGGAAGGAAGTGTTTTCTCTCTTGTGTAAGATTCAATGCCACCCTACTGCTTCCCTATCTTTCCCAACACAACAACTTCAGTACTTTTCCTTTCCCAGGGTGCACCAATTCAATGATAAGCAATGCTACTTTTAATTTGATCAACTTACTCAGTCTCTAAGCTGCTTGTTTGCTTTCTCCTTTGTTTCCCTGACCTCTTCACTCTCCTCTGTTCAATTCCTTTCACACTCCTCCTTCACTCAGTGTCTCCCTAGGCACAATTTCTTCTTCTGTCAAGAACAGCATGCACGGTTTCCAAACCACTACACAGAACTACTATTACACTCACAGCTATTGTATCACAGTCTCTCTGGATGGGTCCTGCTCAAATAATATTCAAAGGCCAAAGGGATTTCTAAGAAGTCCAGACTGCATGTTTTAAATATTTGTGTAGCCTTAAATAACCTGAATTGGTACAGGGAAACAGAAAAGATGAGTTCAGGCTTTGCAGGCAGTAGTAGCAAGGAAGTTTAAAAAGATGATCAAGACATTCATACCGCTGACTTGGTTATGGCCAATTGTAAACCTTAAGACTTCAAGAAGATACCAGAAAGAAATAAACCTCCACCCACCACTTAGTCACGAGCATTTCAGTAACTTTGCAAGTGGGTTGGGATTTTTCTTGTTTGCTTGGAGAGGTATTGGGGTTTTTCTCCCCACACGTGAAAGGAACTGAGGGCAATATTCACAAAACAAGCAATAAAAGGAAACACTGTAGCCAGATACCCAGGCTTTTTCCTCCCCTCACATTTCTTTCAAGCAAGAGCAGGTGCCTGACCTGAAAGCACAGAAACTGCACAGTGAGCACAGACAAGGTAAAAAAAGCTTCAGATCCAAGAGTCACCTCTGCATAACGATGAAAGTGTTGATCATGTATTCCTCCTCATTCTTTGTTTTCTGCAGCTCTTCTGCCAGGATGTCGCTCATCGTGCACTGCAGCAAGTAGGGCACTTCCACATTGCGGTCCCCATCAAACACACCATAAAGGGCCTCCCGGTTGTCGCAGAAGTTGTTGGCCGAAAGTGCTGCCACACACAGCCTAGGGAAAAAACAAAACAGGAAAACATCAGGGGTTTATCCCACTACTAGTTCCTCGACTTGTTATTTTGACCAGAGAGATGCAGCCTGGTATGAGCGCCAGCTTTAACCACCTCTGGTAACAGGTGTTTCAGGACTGCTTTCTGAGCTGTAGAGACAAGTCAGGCCCACCAACAGTGCTAAGGCATGGAGGGAACTATACTGGAAGTTCAAGCCAGCCCTAAGGATTCTTCCTCCTTTTCAGCGCATAAGCAAGTCCCTTATCTGTAGAAATAGGGGGGGAAAGTATCTCTGAAACAACACCAATTTAAACTGCACTTGCTGCTCCAAAAGCCATACTTGGGATCTAGCACGCTGACGACCAAATTGTGTGCTAAATCAGTTAAGAGTTAGTAAAGGCTTGCTGGCACTTGCTACGGAAACCTAGGTAGCAGAAGATTTCTAAAAAGGTATTTGAGGAACAAAGAAAGATTCATCACATTGCCAGCAACACAGAGACTAGCAGACTCTTGGTACATTATTTGTCAAGTGCTGCCTTAGTCAAAGGAGTGCCACACACTATGAATATTCAGAGTTTTGGCCATTCCGTCTCTTGTTTAGTATCTCTGATTTGCCTGGTAAACATCCTTTGGTTGAAGATAAAGAAGCTTTGCAAAGAGGAAAATGCTTTTAAACACTCAGATCTTTTGCAAGTAGCAGAGTCTTGCATAGACCAAATGTGTCGGCTACACTGGTATCTTAGCAACTTCCCTAACAAAGACCCAAGTGGAGAGCCAGGCAGGAGAGCTCGCTATACAAATGGAGAGACGTGGCTTGGCCTCTGCGAGCCCCAAAACGTCCCCAAAACTCCCACTGAGGAAAGGATCTGTTTGTCTCTGCCCAGAGGCACTCTGCTGTTGGGGCGCTCACACAACAAAGCCCTGGCCAGGCCGTACTTGTTCTTAACGCCGGACGCCTCCGTGTAGCCGTGACTCCACACCGCCGGCGCTCCCGACGCGTCGCCGGCCGAGGGCTGGTCGATCTTGAAGCACCGGATATTGCTGCAAGGAGAAAGGAAAGGGGAGACTTGCAATGGATGGACTTGCTGACATGATCCAACTTAAAATGTGAAAAGAACTTACTCTCCCGGTTCTTAGTAACACATTTAATATAGAAAACGAAGCAGGACATCCAAAGTGGTTACCTTTATGTGCCTGTATACCACAAACAATAACTGAGCCTCTATGAGGCTATCAGCTGCACTATTTTGCTTAGCTGGCTTGTATTTCTCTGCCCTCACCCCTGAGCTGTTTGCTTCAAACCAGGCCCTGTAGGAATACAAAGCAAATTTGCCACTAGTTTGATGAAAGCCAGTACAGGGAAGTGACTTTTTTAACGTATACATCTCTCCCACCCATTTTAACAAGTTTCTGTGCTCTTTTCCTTCTACTCAAATGAAATCTCCTGCATGACCCACAGCATCCCCTAAATGCAAACAAAAATATTTAAAATAATTGTTTAGAAACAACAACTCGTAGTAACAGCCTTTCATGAAAACACCCACAAAACAGAAATCAGCTCCATCCTGATCCTGCACCAACCTGTAAGAGCCAGCCTGCGGTCCTGACAGCAGGCACAGCCCTTCTGCAATCCCCAGTTGTGCAGTCCAATTTTCACTTAGGCCCTTGATCCTCAACCCTCCAATTTACTACCAACATAGCCTTTAGCCTGAATTTCAAGTATCTCCCAGACCATAGTAAAGGCTTTAAAAGGGCCCAGCCCTCTCTGTTTATACTCTTCTCTTCACAGCCCTGCTTTGCTGGGGAGAGATGACCTACCCCCTGCTCCCTACTGCTCTCTTCCAAAGGCAGGAAAAGCGAGCTCCCCACACGCTGCAGACACTTCAAAGGCACCCGAACCTTTCATGAACCAAATGAAACATAAAAGGACACAAGCAGAAAGGTCTAACTGTTCACTCTGAGCATTCATTTTTTTCTCCATCTAAATCCCCACCTGACCTGAACACACAGGAAAGTCTTTTCTGCATTGCAAAGCCTTCCTCAAATAACCTAAAGTACTGTCACATCCAGTTTGATTTCTTTTTACATTAATAGCCAGGATGTACATCAGTGAGGGCCGACTAAAAGCCAACGAATTACATAAATAATGTTAGGATCACTTGTGTTTTAAGTTACTGGTTTTGCAGCCCTCTGTGTGACAAACAGGAGGCAAACATCTTGCCACGACCAGTAAAAATTATTAACTAACCCCAAATAAAACTGGAAACCTGGATCTCTTCTAAATTAGCAGAGATTTTAGTTCTGTTGCACCTGCAAAGCAGGACACACATGAGCAAACACACTTTCTCTGCAGACTCCTCATACAAGGCATTTATCTCCAGGGCAGAGGAACCTGGGTCACAAAGGTTTCTGTTTGTTTCTTTTTTAGCTGAGTTGATTGACCGCTGGTTCCTGGGCAGGTCAAGGACCCAGAGTTGTCTCAAGGCTTCCCAGCAGTGGTGAAAAAAAAAAGTTACCTCAACGTACTGATTCCAGCCTCCATCGGGGCACCAGTACAAATAGACCACGTGTTCAGAAGGGAATGATACCCAGCAGAACATCCTATGCAGGCAATACAGGCTAAGGCTTGTGGACAGCACAGCTTATTTTCCCCTGAATTTAAAATTACTGTTACAATTGAACTAGATGGCCTCTCTTAAAAATCAGAGTAATGGCTTCTTTTTTTTCTTCTTTTTCATTTTAATTGCTAATGAAAATTCTTACATCCGATAAATCACTTGGCAACATCCTCCTAAGTATGCAAGCTTCCTTTAAGATCTCCATACATACTAAAAAAGCAAGCATGCGTGACAGGACTCTTCTCACCTCCACCGAGAATACATATTAACCAACTACCTGCTTGAATTCTGCCAGGGCACAGATGGAGAACTGCCTTTCACATGCAGGAGGAGGATATAAAAAGTACCAAGTGCACAAGTATTTTTGTGCCTGCCACGAAAATCAAGTGAAAGAAGCACCTCCTCCCTCACAATCAATTATAGCAGTATACCATAAAAGTAAGGGTAGTATACCAGACACTGAGAAACTCCTCAGGAGGCCTGAAACACCTGACTGTGCCTAATGAACACTAGTGAACAGAACAGGCCTGTGGTCTAAAGAATAATTTATTTAAAAAAAAAAAAAAAAAAAAAAAAAAAAAAAAAAAAAAAAAAAAAAAAAAAAAAAAAAAAAAAAAAAAAAAAACACAAAAACCCCCACAAAAAAAAAAAAAAATATATAAAAAAAAAAAAAAAAAAAAAAAAAAAAAAAAAAAAAAAAAAAAAAAAAAACCAAACAAACAAAACAAAACAAAAAAACCAAAAAACCCCCACACAAAAACAAAAAAACCCCCAAACAAAACACACATACAAACAAACAAATCAACCAAAAAAATCAACCAAACAAAAAAACCCACCCACACCCCCAAAGCCAAAACAAATAGCAAGCAAAATGCACAAAGGGAAAAGTTTCCTGTGAATTATGGACCACATGTATGCCAGTGAAAATATGGCATATAACTGGGCAACACTACTCTTCAACTACTTAGAATTTAAATTTGTACTATAATGCTACCATGCATGATGCCTGAATACTATCATGGCAGGAGGATGTGTGCCATCTTGTCTGCTGGGTTGTACACAAGAAAAGCTAATGTTTCACGAAGTTTTGACACCATTTGTTAACTCTATAAAACATATGTATTTTTTCCCCTATGAACCAGAGCAATATTACACACCGCTTCTTCAGGAAGATTTCCTGTATGCAACAAAGCAGCTCCTAAAATAGAGGCATGCCCCTTTTTTCACTCTCTGCTGCAGAACATGGACTCTTGTTTTTATCTGTGAGAAATCATCATTACTCAAATTTCCACCTATGTTTTGAAAATCTGCTGATTCAAGCTAAAAGTAAACTCACACCATAAGTTTCCCTTGCTTGTGCTACAGGTGAGGGTTACTACTCCAGTGTCTGATCTTTATCATTTAAAAGCAAACAACATGAAGTAACTGCTCAACCCCTAAAAAGTACATCGATCCTCCTTGAAACCATTCAATGTTTAAGAATAAAAGAGATTTAGAAGGAAACTTGGAGCTGGTGCAGTTTCTTACAGGACATAAGAAAAGTTCAAGGCAGCACCACTGTTCACAGATTATACGGTTTACTGCAACAGCTTCCCAACACACGGCAGAAGAAGGGACAAAGCACTTGGGGAATTTCAGTTATGGATGGCACTTAAGTCCCAGGGCAGGAAACAAACAGGTAGACAGGAAGGAAACTGAGGGTCCCAAAGCAAAGGAACCAGTTTTGCTGCAGAGTGAGAGATGCAAGTCTTTAGCAGTTTAAATATAAAAAACCATATGATTTCCAGGACAGAAGCAGACATATGAAGGGGAACAAGAAACAGTATGTGAAGAGGTAAAAAGCAGCACAATGGCAAAGACAGACCCAAGCAGATGAATGTGAGAAAAAGATACAGCAAGCAGCTACTAGCATCTCATTGGTGGTATAAAGTATGTCTTTTGGCTGAATCGAATGTCAGAAGTAAAATGGAATCAAACTGGCCCAACAGTGGTTACACCAGACTAGCAGACCCCTCCAGGAGTTACAGCTCAAAGCAACTGCACAGAAGTGGGTAAACTCATCCTCTTCAATGCAGCATCCATTTCTGACCTATTCACACAATCTGTTACTTTCTGATCCACTGGCAAAGGGGAACCATATTCCTTAAAAGAGATACCACTTCTGTCAATTGTGGTTTTCACATCTAGAATCGTTCTGCTTCTTCCCCACTCTGTAAGGCAACTTACTTCAGAAGCTCTAGGGTTTTGTGATCCAGGGCTAATCTGGGATTTCCAGTCAGGTCCAGCTCCTGCAGTTTTGGAGGCAGGTTTTCAGGCAACGTGACTTCACTCAGTTCATTGCAGCTTAGGTCCACACACTGAAAAAGGAAAGCAGCCAAAAAAGCAAGAGAATTCAGCTATCATCAAGTTCATATAAATTTTGATTAAATGTGGTAATGCATGTTTCATGAACAATAAAGGCTGCAACCAAGACCTAAGACCATTAATTTAAGTAAGTGGTTCTTACAGAAGAAATTCTTACGTGGCATTCAGCCATCTTGCCAGATGCCTGGGACACCTAGAAATATGTTCCTTCCATTTCCATCTCTAGTCAGGTGTCATCTTGTTACAAAACCAGTAAGTTTTGTCTGCTCTTCACAGAGATAAAGATGGGCAGCGGATTTTCATAGTATTTATGAAAAAATGTCATTAATGAAAACAGTCTCTTAATAGACAAAGGAAATGGAGATAAGTACAGCTGGGGCTTCTAAGCCACTGGCACAGTAGTCTCTCCTCCAAATGAGTATGAGCAGGCTCCCAGGAATTCAGTATTTACTGAGGGATATTAAAATAAGCAATGTTATTAATGTATGCGGAAGGGAGGAGTAGAAGAGGGAAAAAATATTGTAGCAGTTTTAAACATGTTTTTAATTAGTGTCATCTTAGATGGATTTGTATTTAAATACAAAACCAATAAAACGAGTGAAAAAAATAAAGTTTAAATATTTCAAAAATACAAAACAGCAGAGAAACTTGCAGGCTATCCACCAGCTAAGCACAAAATAGCTAGAACAAGTGCACTAGAATGACAAAATCCCCAAACACTGTTTAAAGCTGCGTATCCAGATGGAATTCAATACACAAGGAAAAATAGGGCATATGAGAACAAAATCAACTCTCCAAACCCTATTACAGGATGACTAGTGTAATATGCACCAAAAACTGAAAAAAATAAAAAAAAATTTA
>VZTI01005471.1:2309952-2324523 GCA_013397865.1 Struthidea cinerea | reverse complement strand
AAAAAAAAAAAAAAGGTAATTCTGAGAGGACAGAGCAGGTTGATATTTAATAGAGGACAGAAGGACTATCCACATCTTTCTGAAAGACCGTGGCACTTTCATTTTTGTACGTATATTTCAAAGACATCGGTTCCTGAGCTGGAAGCAGACATAAGATAACCTAGTAAATCCTGGAAAAGAAAAGTCTCTCAACACTTTATTAAATCAGCGCAATGAAAATATAAAATTTCTGACCCAAATCTTGAATCCCGAGATTGTCTAATATGGAGGCTTTATTATCTATGGAGAACAAACTGCTGACGTTATCTAAGCCTGATAAGGAAATCAAAGTTTAAATCTGTCACGCAAACAAAATAGTAGACAGCTTAGCAGCAGTTATTCCAGCGAGCTTTTTCCCTCTGCACAACTCCTTGCTGCTTCCAGAGAGCCAGTAATTACTTTGCAGATTAAGGAAGCTGCCAGCAGGCCTTGCTGTGTTCAACACCTCCATGCCATTACATATTTGATGGAAGAGCATGCTGGAATGAAAAGTACAAATACCAGTAATTTCATTGTTCTCCTTAAATGCCCAGTGCACCAAAGACGGCGACACTCTACAGCAGATCCCTTGGACCCTAGGAACTAGTGAAGATGGCTTATTTATCAGGTTGGAATTTCTTAGGTGTTACTTGTGCTCCTTGAAAAATAGGTTAAGAGGGACTTGCTGTGGGTCTGTGTTAAATTTAGTCCTCGTTCTACTCCCCAGGCAAGCAGGAAAGTTTATTTCGTAACTTATCCCAATTTCCTCCTGTGTTATTTTAATGCAAACTGGTTTCGCCCCACCCATGCAGCACCAGAGGAACAACTGCAACTGCACACAGGATTTTGCACTGGATGGGCCAGCTGGAAGACAGGGTTTAACAGAGAGCATTTGCTTAGGCTGCTGCTTTCACAGCTTTGGAACTGTTGTGTTCCAGGCTGGAAGGGACTTGGGTTATTTCCACTTGTAGCTGAAGGTGGTCATACCAATATTAACCTATTTGGCTTTTTTCTTCTGTAAGGCAAGGAAATTTAAGTCAAACAACAGCTGCAGGGAAGAGTCTGCTGGGGCACTGACTCAGGTGTGTGTGCTTCCAGCTGCTCGGCCGTTTGCAGAAGGCATTTCGGTGTGCAAACCTAACTCTGACAGTATAAATACCTGTCACAAAAGACAATAAAACCCCCAAAAATGTATTGGGCAAGGTATTTCTGAGGTCTCTGCTGGGCTCTTTAAAAGAGAGGACAACACACAACTTCTGTAGCCTTGACTCTAGTGTGTAAAACAGGCTCAGAGACAATTATATCTTCAAAATGACTTTGTGTCTGGAAGTCCTGGAGTTACTGCAATTGTAAAAGCATCATCATTTACACTAGTCTTCCTTCTGAAATCATTTCAGACAGCATAGTAACTGCTGCTAACTGTTCCAGTGACACTGACACCAAAAACATAATACGTCAGTCTCTCAAGGCTAATTAAATTCAGAAGCGGAACAGCCATTACCTCAGGTAGCAGAGTTTCCCCAGGAGTTTAGAGTGAATGCCACTTCAGTTAAAATTAATCATCAAATATGATATACTCACAGAGGTGACATCAGACTATATGACTTTGTGCTTTGCTACAAACAAGCTCATTTCACCAAGTGACCAAATCCACAGTTAAAGAAATAAATTCTGCACTTACATTGGCATATTTTGAATGCTATCCTGTATCTAAGAAGAAGCTCAGGTAAGGGCAAGAAATGGATACAGGCAGGCAGCAGATGCTTAATCTCCAGACTGATAAACACCAACCCTGACCTAGAGAAATCACCAAAAGGCCAGAAGAACTCTTATGCCCAGCAAAGCACCTTCCCATCTGGCAACTACATGAACTCATCTCATGTAAGTCAAAACTAGGCTTGAGTACTGACCAGGCATTTTCCTTCCACAAAGGTGGAGTGAAAGAACACCTTGCCCTCTTAGATTAAGGCACAGATGTTATCCCTGCATTCCCAAAACACTTAGTGACGTCCACATCTCTTTCTTGTCCTGAAGAGAACTAAACCATAGGGAACCAGCAGGAAGAACCTGCCAGCTCTTCCAAGAGCAATTTGCTGTTCAATGTGGCCGAGTAGCATTTTAAATATGACGCTTCCATAAAGCATTCAGTTTCCTCAAGACACACAAAAGGAAAAAGGTGACTGTTCCCTATCCCTACATGTTTACATTATATCTTTTTTTTATTTTTGTTAACGCCACCCTCATATTTTTTAAAGAAATGTTTACCATGCAGAGCCTCGCTCCCCCACCCCAATTCTTCCTCTAAGAAAAAAGGCTTTACTTCTGATTGATTCTAAATGGCCCTCTGCTTCCTCTGGCCATTGTTCCAAAGAGGGAGGAGTATTCAAATACCCACGAGTTTGTTTGAGATTTCCTGGCTGAAACCACAAAGCTCATCTTTACATATACTCGCTTGTCCAACAGAATTATTGCTCCTGCTGCTTTCCATGACCCCAGACACTGAGGCACACACAGCAGGCTGGGAACTTAGCCTTTTGACTTCACAAAGCGCCAGAAGGACACTTAAGTTGTTTTGAGTCCCTGAATAGGTAATCAGTTCTCAGCCTCAGAGAAAGACAGATTTTTCTGCTGTATCACAAGATTTGTATGCTGTGAGACAACTGTCTCCCAGCTCTGTCCAGCAGAAAGGGCACACAGTGCAAACTATTCTGCACTAGAGCCAGGCGAGAAGCAGGAATTCGATTCACAAAAGGTAAGGAGTAGTGCTCATCAGTGTGGTAAAGTGAAGAATGCATCCCTCAAAAAGAAGTGTCGGGAGGTACAGAATTAATTCTGGAAACACAGACAGGAGATGGATTAGGCAATCCCCTCATCATGCGAAATATGACTGCAATTAGGAAAATGAAAGTAGATTGCCTAAATACTCAAATCCCGTGCTCCTGGATTTATTTCTGTCCCCAAGGCCTATCCCCATTCTGCAGCTTCAGCGGTTTTTAAGACGCGCTCTGAACAAAGTCCATTCCTCCAGAATCAACCAATTGCCAAGACAGCAAGAGTTAATTACGCGTAGCTCTTGCCAAATGTTTAAGTCCTATGAAAACAGACTGCCACAGGAAGACGATTAACACTTATCTGGCAGAAAAGATACAGTGTAACCAAGGTAAGCATAAAATCAGATTTTGAGACTCCCCTTTGTCCCACTCTGAGGCTGCACAGGGGCAAATATTTTGCATATGACTTCAGAGGAGAAAGCAGCTGTCAGATCCCCATACTCTCTGAGAATATACTATCCCATAGCAATGAGAGACCCGAGGGCAGAAGAGAATTGGTAAAATTGTATTACGCTCGCTTCCTCCAAAGCACATTCGTTCCATACCTTTATTTCAGAAAGCTGCATGACTTCTGGGAAGACTTCAATGCAGTTGGAGTGAGCAATTACAGTGTGCATACGTCTGCAGTTCATGATGGTTGTTGGAATGGCTTTCAGTTTGTTCCCACTAATATCAATTTCCTCCAACTCTTCCAGCTTGGCCATTTTGCTACGAAAACAAGAATTTAAGAATTTTTCTTCTAATAGATGCATATTTTATTTTGAAGCAGTGATAAGAGCAATGGTTTTCATTACTTTACGAGAACAAAATCACAGACTTTGATTCTTGTTCACAGCAGAGCCTGTCACCTCTCCTCATGTCAGATGCTAACACAGTTGTGGAACAAAATGTGTACTTCTTCTGTCAGTGTTTGTTAATGCTACCTTTCAAATTACTTATTTTGCTTACATTCCCCCTGTTCACCAGCTCACTTTCACTCTTTCCTCCTTTCTTCCCCTTTCTATCAACCCTAGTTTCTCACTCCATCTCTCCATCTCTTATTTTCCCCTCTCCCTTCTAGCATCCCACTCAGCCCTTCCCCCTAAATTCATCTCTGTCCCTTCTCCTTGTTGCTGAAGCCCAGCTGCTCAGAATATCACAGAAGGACAGAGATGTCTCTTCCATTATTTACTGGCATCTCTTTTTCAAGGTTGTACCCCATCAGTTTTACAGCACATCTTACACTTGAAAGATTTCTGATTAAAACAGAGTGAATTGAAAGCACAGAAATTGCTGCCAAGGCAGAATCTCCTGGAGTTGAGAGGATTTTTCCCTAGCGGAGTTTACTCCACTTCCAGAGGACATTTCCAGATGGCTGTGCTCGCAAATCTCTTGTGAGAAGAAGCCCACTATATGTAAGCAAAGTTACCAAGCCAGGGAAAACAGAAGACCTCCTTGCTTGACTTCCAAAAGCATAGAGTGACCGTGCTGAATTAGTCTAGCTGGAAAGAGTTTCAAGTACCATGAAGACTCACCAAGTAACAAGCATCACTCACTTGTCTGTACCGCAAGAAAGGGTAGCAATGTGCAGGAGGGCATAAGCGGGGGAATCCACCCACTGCCATACCACTACACTCAAAATGCAGCCTCTGCCACCCATTCCTGTGCAATTCAGCTCTCGCTGTGAAAATACTTCATGATGCCCACCCACCCGTGGGCCAGAGGCAGTGAAACGAGTTCCTTACCTTGCAGGGAAGCTCTGTAGGCGATTGTAAGCCATGTGCAAGATTTTCAGGTGTGGGTGGCCTGTTAACAAGGGTACACATTTATCTGTGAGGTTGTTATTGGTCAAATACAACTCCTGCAAGATGCTATGGGTTTCTTCAGAAAGGGTGGCTGGAGGAAGCATTTCCAGTTTGTTGGCAGAGGCATTAAGAAATCTCAGGCTGCAAAGAGAAGTTACATAAGGGAGTTCAGTCAAACATCCTGCAGGTTTTGTCTGGAAGTATAAAAAAAAAAACCTCTATTTTTAAGAGTTAACTTAAGACAATCATAAGGCAAAGGTCAAAAGCAACAAGTCTACAACAGACAGAAAGACCAAAAGTCTAGCATTATATGAGCGAAACTTCTGATCATGTTTTTAAATGACCACATTTGTAAGAACAAAACATCAGCAAAAGAAGTACATCAAAGTGCCTCTCTCCTGTTATCAAGACCTCGGTATCTCCAATATTGCTACATTCGTACCTACAGGTAAGAGCAGTAACAAACCACATCATTTCCATACTCATTACACATAAAAATGAGTTCTGTATTCATCATCAACGAACCATGAGAATTGCTTTCAAGTGACTAAACAAGTCAATGGCAAAAAAAGCCAGCCAATTTTTCAGTATTTTAAATACGGTCTAAGGTGCAGACAGCATTTTGTTTAAACCTGCAGGCCTGAGAGCAACTACAAAATATGAAAAGTACTCTCTGAATATTTAGATAAAAAAAGATGCATCAATCAGAACAAAAACCTAAACCTGAGTCCAAGCAGTAATTTGTGTTTTAGATTTTAAAAAGAGACCGTGCTAGTAGCAAATTAAATTTTAGAAGTTATATCCTTGCTTGCTGATGTGTGCAGCAAGAGAGCCTTATCTGTGTTGTTCTTCTGAGTGCCCTTCCCCTGTTCCCCAACACAGCAGAAGCCCATGTTTTTGCAGTCCCACCACAAGGAACAACTGAAGAAGCACAGAAATGGAGCTATTCTTTCTCCCCCAAAGGCCTTTTCCAGCATGGGAACAAGACCTGCTGAGGAATAGGCACTGCCTATTCCTGCCAGCGAAGTTCTGTGGGCAGAGGATTCATGTTTGTTAGGGGAGTTTGGTGATCACAGCAGCACTGTAGGTATCTTGACGGCTAAAACTCGCACCAGCCAATTCCAAACAAATGGAAAAATAAGAGTATTTATCCTTTGGTAACCAACTCTGGCACAGCCATGCCTTTTCAACAGATATGGGAGCTCTCTTCCTTCCTCCCGTTTTCAGAAAAGACTGCCCTGGAGCAATGCGGAAGCGTGTGCTTGCCAGCCTGCAGCGACCACGTTCAGACCAGGCTGTCCTGCTCCTACCAACACTAATGGGAACGGACAGCTGCAGTGGGCAAAGCTGCATTCGAGAAACAAGACCCATAAATGTGCTGTCTCAAGCCTGTAAAGCCAGTGATCAGGACACAAAAGGTAGGTGCATTCCTGCCATCGATCTTAAGAGAAAGTGATAAAATATTGATGGCTGCTCCCATGCACGCAGGAGTCCACACTGACCTTTAAGGTCTATTAATGAATGAAGTGGATTTGCAGGAATAGCAGCTGGTTCAAACTTGCTCAGCAGTAAATAAGGGTCAGACATGCTACAGGAGTCACGTGGAATGCCAAAGGATTAAAAAAAACCTACTATTTCCATTAGAAGCAAAAACCTCTCAGCATTGCACAGAACTGAAACTAGGTTAGCTGTTTTACACAGACAGAGGAGTCCACTTCAGAGAAACACAGTTTAATCCTCAGGCTCATTCATTATTCACAAGGGTGCTAAAAATCCAGAGGAAGAAGGGAGGAGAGGAAGGATTAGCACAGAGAAGGAAATAAGCAGCTGAAAGGGTTTTTAAATTTATTTATTTATTCTAAAAAGATGCTCAATTTCACCCTTTAGCTACAAACTAAAAATATACTAAGCTCACCAGCAAGTACACCTATTACTAAAGTACAGACAGCTACTACTTCGGCAACTTCAATCTAATGTGCATGGTAGTCTTCCCTCTCCACAAAATAAAGGCACTTGGATTAACATTAAAGCCACAGTATTTATTGTACCATTCATAGTACAAAGTGTTCATCTTCAGCTCAAGCTGGAAAGGCTTAAGTAAAAATTAGGTTTAAGGCTGCTAGGAAAAGTGCATTTTCACAGGAATATGATGGAGATAAAGAGGTGACAGCAAAACACATCCTGGGAAAGATCATGTTCTGAAGAAGAAGAACCTGTATCTTAGCTTTGTTCTTGCAAGCTGCATGAGAACAACCTGGAGTGTTTCACAGGTACCAGCAGCCAAAGAGGTAATTTAGACAGCATCATAGCCTATGGCTGTGAAGTCTGATCAAGAACAGCTAGCCCAAAGTACAACTAGAAGCTTCAATTAAGAAAAGGTACATTACTCTGATACAGTTGAAATTAATACAGTGTACTATACTGAAGCCATTTTAAATTCAAAAGAAAAATTAATCAAACATTCTTCTGTTTTTAATAAACTTTCAACATTGGTGAAATATAACAAGAGATTTCAGTTTGTTCCCTCACTGATATTAAAAGTGAATGGAATCTGTGTGTTCCTGTCAGAAGTAAGTTTTGATGCATGTATTTTCCAATGGGGAAGGGAGAGAGGAGAGCTGATGCTCTGCACACACACACCTTTCCCTCCACCCTGACCTTTTGCCAAATCTTCCAGGGAGTGATACACCAACACTGGAAATAAATCCCCATCATCCTCAACTACAGGTTAGTGTTTTGCTGTGAACAAAGTTTAGGTAACCACCAAAAATCTTGCCAACAGCCTACAACGGGAACCCTGTGGTCGCAGGCTGTATCACCTTAAACAACTGACAGCCATGATCGGAACAGTCACACACTCATCTCTGTCTGTAGATGACATAATTAGAATTAAATTAGCTTTTGGAAATGAGCGTGTTGCTTGCTTACATGTTTTTAGACCAGCTGTTACATTAAAATGACAAAACCATTCTGAAATAGTAATTCTTTCAAGATATTGTCTAGATTTAAAAAGAAAAATGAAATAAAAAATGGACACTATTCTTTGGGCAGAGAACAGAATGAACCATCAGATTGCTACTGCCAAAGATTTATCAATTCTTTGCTATAATCTTATGTTAAAAAACAACCCAAAAAAAAACCACAACAAAAACTGAACAGCCAAAAAACCCCAACAAAACCTAAAACTGTAGTTGCCCATCAGGTTTTCCCTCACACTGATTTAACACAGAAGTCCTCCTCCAGGTTATTTCCACTCCCCTATTTCTTCATCCTTGTGCGATGCGCCAGCTGCTACCTTAGAGGGCACTTCTTATAAATGCCCTCCAGAGGAGTGGAAATTTACTTGGGCACACCATCTCTCTTGTGCATGGACTTAAACTGATACATGTTCCTTGAAGATATCCCACTCATATTGCTTATCAGATGGAAGCAGAATGTCAAGTATTAAAGCTCAGTCCAAAATTAATTGCTTCCCTTTCCAATTCCACCCACACACTATACCACAAGCTCATGAAAAAAACTACAGCATCACTACAAAGACCTGAATTCAGCAGCCTGCGCACATACCAGAGTACAATACAGCGAGGAAAGCATGAATTACAAGTACTAAAAGAGCGTCGCAGATGAAGAAAGAAATGAAAGTGCTGGCAGGGTGAAAGAAATGAAGGTGCAGCCTGAATTCTTCAGCTTTGACAAGGTGAATATTTTCCTCTGGAGTTATAATACAAACAGTGATCCCTGGCTGGAATAAGTCACCTTTGGTTTTCTGGGGTAATTAAGTACAGTCTCCTGCTGGATTTAACCTCTCCAAAAGACAAAATAAGAAAAAAGACTGTCCCAAAGAATAGGCTAGAAACAAGGACATGGATTTAATTCCACTAAAAACACCTAATATGCAGTCATATCCATTCCCTATTCATACCCAGAAGATTCTGATCTCAACTGGAACTGCTAAAAGCAGAAGAATAATATCTTCTATGTAAAACCGCAAAAGGTTTGAACTTTGCCTACCAATGCCTACCTCTAGCACACACAAAAGCTGAATACAGACAATTGTGAGAACACAGCACCTCTGAATTCCTCACCATTTTCAGAGGCAGCTTGACAAACTTGCCTTGCTGGGTAATACACAGCCACCACTGAAAAAATACAAGTTCTCCAAAAAGCTTAGGAACGTTTGACATTGAAAGGAGGAACACAGACAACAGCATTCATTGGTAAAGCATCAGCAAATCAAAACCACTGTGTTTAGCTTGAAAATACTGATAAGAGTTGGAAAGAACACTGCAGGTGCAAAAAGAGAACATGCAGAGAAATCAAGATCCCCAGTTTGACCTATGCCCCAAGATCCCCATCAGTACAGAGCAATCAAAATACAAGATTTCTTCTTCAGTGCCTTCTGCAGAGACATGCCCTCAATTTCTGACTGCCTAAGACTAAAATAATTTATGATTGTGGTAGCAAGTGTGTGAGGAAGAATCCTGTAAGCAAAGCATGTCTGGGGGGAAAAAGGCGGGGGGGCATCAAAGCTGTTTTGCCAGCCTGCGCAGAAGAGAGTATTTCTTCTTAAAAAATAAATAAATTAAATTAAAAGAGGGAAACATTCAAGTGAATCCCCTTCCTGTTGATGGACTGCCAAAAAAACCACTTAACTGCTGCTGTCTCATCAGCTTTTACTTTCTAACCTATCTTTAGCTATTTTATTAATTGGGATTTCCCTAGTTTCTGAAGTACCTGCTTGCAAATCCTTAACCTAGCAAAAAAGAGACAAATGCAGTTAAGCATTTCTGCAACACAAGCATGTGCATCAAGCACTCAAATAGCATTTGGCATTCATTTGACTTGGTTTCCACCCTCATACTTCCCCTGCATCCAGGACAGGACTAAATCCTTGCATCACACAGAAGCAGCCATGGTAGGTAGAAATGGCAAATATCAAACTAGAGAAAATTTAACTGGGTCACCTTCCAGAACTCCAGCAAAAATCAAACTCAAAACAAATAAAATAAATTCAAAACAAACAGAAAATCAAATGAGGTAAGAACAGCTGAACAAAGCTGAAAACAAAAATCATGCACACGGAGTCTAGACAAGCTCTGAATAGCTGACATTGGCTTAACCACCACAGCTGGCCACCACCAGACACTGCAAAACAAAGCCCAAGGTTTATGCTGTGCAGATCACAGCTACACATCTTCACCACACAAATGCTGTAAGTAGTCCGATGGCTGGTTAAGGGTTGGTACTGAAAACATTCATTCTAACTGGAAAGGACGCTTAGGCAAACCCTTGCCCATCTTACCACTGTGCTTCCCCTTTTTTAACCCTGCCCTGACTATTGTGACTGCCTCTCTACTGTGCCCAGCTAAAGCTCTTGAATTCGTCTCGTCTGCAGAGCACTTGGTGCAACAGTTTCCATGCCACTAAATGGTACTTTGCTGCAAGCTGCTCAAGGAAGGCAGTAAAAAGTCTGTACGAGAATCAGACAGTGGAAAAGGCATCACAACAGATGCAGCAGAGGATAGAAATGAAAGGCTTCAGGAATGCAGGTGCACAAAAAAAGGTTCAGGACTCAGTTTGGGAGTTTTCCCCATCAGCTGCAGCACTTGCATGAATTCTCTGTTTTTCCAGCATATGGTAATGAGAAATGAAGAGATTATCTGGCTGCCTCTGTAGCCCTCATCTTGCCAAGAAAATCCCCACCCCACAAGAGAAATCCTTGCTAACATGCTCAAGATGTGCATACTTTCAGTGCAATAAACAGAACCAAGTTCTGTCTCAGTCAGAGAAATATTCCATAGGCTAATCCTCAATTTTTCCTCGACAAACAGTTTAAAATAGAATATTAATTAAAAAGCAGACCAACAAAATATCCCTAATTTTACTCTTCAGCAGAAAATGACACCTTTTCGTTGTTTTTTGAAGGATTAAGGCAGAAAATCAATGTTCATAGATTCTTTTATGAAGAGAACTGAGGCTTTTCAGTATTTGGGGTGTGGGGTTGTGGTTTTTTTTTTTGTGAAAGTGATATTCTCTCTTTGTGCACCAGTGCACCGACTTCCTTTCCTTCTTCACATGTTCTAGATGTCAAAGCCCACCAGTGCTCGTGCTGAAGTTTGCCCAAGGCACTTCACACCCACTTTGTCAAATATTCAGGATTGAGAAAGCGTTTATAATTCACAGCTTGAGACTTCATATCCAGACAAGAGATCATCTGTCAGTTGCACAGACCCGAGTACCTTTCAAAAAAACCAAACCAAAACAAACCCTAATCTTTTCAAGGCTGTAAAAGGCAAGTCATTTTATGCAGAGATAAAGGTTCTGTAAGGTAAAGTGATTTGTCCCATATTACACGCTGGGTAAAGACCATGGCACACCACTCAGGAGAACCAATTCTCTTGGCACGTCTGGCAGTACAGACTGTGCTTCCCAGGTAATGCTTGGAGAAGAGAAGCATTTCACCTTTTTAAAACAAAACAATCTCCTGAACACCTTTCCAGACCCATTTCTGTTGACACTTAGCTGCTGTCAGATGCGAGCATTTGAAAACAAAAGGAAAGAAGTTTCATGTAGGAAATTCCAAACTTAAAACTCTGACATTGTACACTAATATATTAACCTGTACTGCTGTCTTCCTTCAGAGTTCTCACTTTTGCAGCAATCATAGGAGCACCAGCATGGACAAGCCATGCCATCTTAAACCAAGTTAAAGGGCAGGGATCAACAGGGGAAACACTACCCAAGCCAACAGCTTCTACTGTCACCACAAGCAAGTGAGGCTGCATTGGTGATGAGATGCCAGAATGGGTAAACTCTCTTTATCTCCTGTAATCATGCGTGACTTTGTTAAGACCTGTAGAAGACTTTGAAAACATGTGCCCTGTACTGCTCAAAAGCTGCAGAGGGAAAAAAATTCCCCAAGCCTGAATCAGCCATTAACACTGTTACTCAAAATATTCTTTCATTCTACCTCTTCTTAGCATATTCCTAGTAAACTTCTGGGAATCTATCCCCAGTCCTGGTGTTAGCGTGTACTGGTTCATTTTGGCACCACAAAAAAAAACCCCAAAAAAACAAACAAACAAAAATAACCCAAACCAACAAACAAACAAACCAAAAAAAACCCAACAAGAAAACCCCGCCAAACCAAAAAAAAAAAAAAAGGGAAAAGGGAAGAACTGCCTACAGATGAACTGATGAATTGCGGTAAAAAAAAAATCAGATTCTCTCTGCCAAAATTGCACTACACTACATCCTAGGCCTACAACCTGTTTTTAATACAAATTTTGCAAAATTATTTCTCTCTTTGCTTTCAAAGATGCCAGGAGCTCTCTGAAATTTACTCAAAGGTTTCTTTCCTTTCCAAGTTAACAGATGGGAATTTCAACTTGGGACAGTTAAAGAGTTTATTTAGAAAGCACCTCAACCACCAACCTAATTCTCCAAGTCAATTCCAGGAAATTTAACCAGAGGCCCATGACAGAATTAACAACAGTATGAAAGGAGGGGTTTTGCAATACTCTTAATTGGGAAAGGATCTCTGCCAGCAAGATCACCACCTCTTTTGCTTCTGCATCTCTCAAGAAAGCCAGGAGCTACGCATTCCTTTTGTCAGAGCTAGGATCAGAAATAAAACCCCACAGCACACAATCTCACTGTCTGTTAAATTATGCATGCGTTGAGCACTCAGAAATCCCATGACTATATGTGGAAGTGAAGAGGTGCAGGGAATGCTGACACCAAGCAGGGCCAGCCCATCCACCATCCCCAGATGATGCTACCAACCTCCTATATTTCAATCACAGTCACTTGAAGGATATGTTCATATCCAGAAAAAAGACCAAAACCCTGAAGACTCTGATACTAAAGAAATAGCAGCATAAAAATAAGAATCCAGAAAGCAGATTAAGTGGTGACACCAGCTAAATTAGTGACAAACATTTGAAAAGCATAAAAAAAAATGCAAAAAGCAGGGACAGGGGAATAACTGAATTATTCTGACAGCCTTATGCACAGATTTTGTTTTGTTTGATAGGTATAAATAAGTTCTAGCCTCTGACTGAAGGGGGAAAAAAAAGCTTTCACACTCCATCAAACAAGCCTAAGAAATATGTATTTAAAGAAACTGCCACTAAACCATTTCAGTGTATGTAGTAGAAAATAGCATGTGCTTAACTCTACAGCTAGATTTCAAGAAGTAGGTGTTCAGCAGGAGCTTGGTGGGAAAAAAGAAGCAACCATATAAGGAAACAAAACCAGAATAAAAAGAATGTGTTTTGGTGAGTTGGGCAGACATCTGTTCTTACCACATAAGGCGTGGCAACTTTCAAATTAGGGGAACCTCAGATTACCCTTTGAACCAGGAAGTAACACACAAAGCAAGGTTCATCACATGCAAGTCAAAAAGATCAAATTTCCTTATAGTTTTACCTGTCTGCTTTCAAAAGCAGGTTAGATGGCAGTTCCAGGAGCTGGTTGTGCTGCACGTCCAGGACCTCCACCTGCGTTCGCTCGAGCCGATCTGGGAGCCTTCCTAACATGTTGTGTCCCGCCAGCAGTTTACGCAAGCTACTATTGTAAAACAACCTTAAGAGAAATAAAAAACACCAAAAATGAGGAAAATTTCAACCAAAGAGTTTCTTTGATAATTTAGATACGGTATCATGGTTCATTACAAGAAAGTGATTCAGCCAACTGATTAGCAGACATGGTATTAATTACGCACAGATCCAAGAAAGTCTTCCCACACTCCACCAACTTCTTCAAAAGGTTTGCAGAGACAGGGAAGGAGGCTCACAGATGATTCAGGAGGGAAAGCAGTGACAAAGGGTTATTTTATGGCAGTGTATAAAACATGAGTATAGAAGCACGACAGTGAAGGAGGTAATTGCTAACGAAGGCTGCAGAAATCTGCACGTGGGATCCCCCTAGCTAATGCAAGCCCTTCACAAGTGGGGGTGAAATCACCAGTCACCCCACAAGCTTTATAGTGTTCTACTCATCATGTGCTGACTCATAATCCAATGCAATTCCCCACCCCCACAATTTTTCTTTTCTGTTAATACCAGACTTACATAAAGCCTCCTTTCCAGTTCTATGGCGAATGAAATTTATCTAATCGGCTTTACTTTCTTGAGCTTTTACAAGCAATAGGTGACCTGGAGTCCCACCCCCCTGCTCCATTTTTTGTGGGGCTGCAGGAGAAGAGGAGGGGAGAAAAGAGCAACGTAAAGAGAAAAATAGCTGTTCTGATCAAACAGTATAGCTAAAATTTGCAGGACAAACAATGGAACTAAAGACACCAAAAATGGAGCAACTCTCAATTTTGAACAGAAACCACTTTCAGCAAATTAAGAAAAAAAGATTATTCTTCATCTGCCACCTGTCTTACATGCCTGCTACTGTACTGTTTAATCTGGCGAGCCCATGCAACATGCTGACCTGCTTCAATCAAACACTCTCAAATTACTCAGCATTAAAGCAAAAATCTTCTTCCCTCTGTCACAATGACCCAAATACGCATAATGAGCCTCCCTGCCCCTTCCCTACAATGCATCAGGTCATGGGATTATTGTGCCAAAATCATCAATCAAGTACACTGAATATTTTCCCCTTGACAGATACCGTCACTCTCGGTATCTGCACGCCAGTGTTAACAGTTATCTCACTTGGCTGGATTGTCTGAGTTATGACCATGGATACAAGTCAACAGCCAGCCCTATCATTCCAGAAGGCTCAACATGGGGTGAAAAGACTTACCAAAGTGATAAGCCTATCTATTATGTATTCGATATTTAACCATTTTTGGCTTACTCTATTTTTACTTGAAGATTTCTGTTACGGATTTGCCTTTGTATTCTATTTTTTGAGACTGGCTAGTATTGTCAACACCAAATATCAGGGTAGAAAGCAAAACTGGTTGACAGCAAAAAAAAAAA
>VZTI01005471.1:2294541-2309889 GCA_013397865.1 Struthidea cinerea | reverse complement strand
AAAAAAAAAAAAGTTCAAATTGTGGCAAAACCCTCAGAGATTTCCTCTTTCCATAATTCAGAAGAACTGAGCAAATCTTTGGGGTTTTTTGTTTTTTTTTTAATTTGCTTTCTCTTATTTTTCAAGTCACACAAGTACTGAAGGAACTGGGCTTCCTGAAAAGAGGTTGAACCACCAGCATTTAACTAAACAAGCTCCTGATGAGCCTAGTCCTCAAGCTGGGTGGGGAACCAGGATGCTGGGATTGCTCCTCCATACGGGCAGCTTTCCCACTTGCCCAATTCCCACTGGAAGTTTCGGTGAAGTCAATAAATGCTAAGGACAAACACGTCATTCAGCAGCATCTTCTCAGAAAACACAGTTTGGGTGTAAGCATTTTACCAATTCCTTTAGTAAGCAACTCTTCAAGAGAACACAATGTTGAATACAAATAAATCTTTTTAAAAACCAGACAAAAAGGAACAAAACCCCATACAAACATCTATCCACTGATGGCAACAAGGTCGTCTTAGCAACTCCTAACTGAAGCATTTCCTTTCCCTTTAGCAACATGATTTTTATGAATGTGTCCTGCATAGCTAAGACCAAGTACCCTTTTTGTCATTTTTCAGTACAGTTAAATGGTTGCATTACAGTCCAGGGGACATTTTCCCTTTTTCCTTAATTGAGACAAATGCGAGCACAGAAACCTCTATTTCAACTGCTTTCAACTCTGTCTTCAAGGACTATTTTTCTGTTTCAAGAGGCAAACACACAGCATCAACTGTAGTTTGTTTAGATCAGATGCAACCTTCACCCTACCAGGAAACTGCTGGCCACTCAAGGCTTGAACATTTGTGTTTAAGTGTCACAAGTAGCCTCCTAGGAGAGCCCTGCTGATTCACTTCACAGGTTTTCTATTCTATGTAGAAGAAAAAGCACACAGCAGTGCACCTGAACACACTTACTGAGCTTTTACTTGCTTTTACTTTACTTTTACTTTTTACTTACTCAGGCATTTTGAGCCATTTGCATTTGAGTCCAGACCCAAATTTCCCCTAAAGTTTAACAGACATTCAAAGCCTGCCTTTTGAACGGAACAGGACCTTAAAACTGAGCTGACTTATTAGGAGCTAAGCTATCTAGACATATACTACAAAGAAGAACTTTCAAAGATAAGCTATTTCCTGGGGTTAATGATAAGATGGCAGGACAGACAAGTGGGATGTTGACTGTACCTAATTTCAGCTAATCATTAATCTTCCAGAGATATCCGGTATGCCTTGATAGTGCTGGCCGTTATGAAGTGCAAATGAAAGAAAAATGAACTTTTGCACCCCTACCTTCTGAGTAGGCACAGCTTCATTTTTGTGTGCGTGTGTGAAAAAACAGATGGATTAATAGTCTGCACATCAGCCAGTCAGTTTCCTTGGTAAATCTCCTCACAGCCTCATCTGCCCATATTTCTGAAATTTATTCTCTTCCCATTTCTGACACTAAAACGGACAAGTTTACACCATCTCACACATTCATCTGACCCAGAAAAAACTATCATTCTTAGTTTCTGATGCTCTCCCGTGCTATACAGCTCCTTAAGGAAAATATTTGTACTTGATGATCCCTCTGAGTCCCTTCCAACTCAGCTTATTCTGTGATTTAGTAGCTCATGATACATCATCATCTTTCACAACATCTCTTTCAAAGTGTACAGAACAACCTAAAATAACAGCTCTCTTCCAGGGAAGGCAGGAATTTAGAAGTGCCCAACACCACCACCTAACCAGTATAACTCACCTGGAACAGACAGCTCTCTCTAGAACAAATAACAGCAAGATCCATTTGTTATTTAAACTCAACTCTTATTTTGCTTCCTCTTCATTTCTTTTCTATCATTTGTATTTATGAATTTTAAATTTAGACTTCTGGAAAAGAGATCATCTTGGTAGGGAAGGCAATTGCTGTTCTTGCAGGAGTTTACTTGCTTGATGAGGCTTTACCTTCTTTAAACCCTTTTTCACTCAAACAGGGCAGTGAACTGGAGTCTCCAAGCATCACTGAAACTAAGTTACGAGTGCTGGATCTCTAAATTGTCATGTAAAGTTATGGCTGTAAATATTTAATATTCACTATTAAAAATGAAGGGCTCTCCTGCCTGAACAGCCACGTCAACAGCTTCAAAGTTCAAAGGCACTACTTTCTCTGCATGAAAGTAAAAGAAGAAAGGCTGGGTGGAAGCTTGAGGCATGACGACATCCCACAAGGTAAAAATAAAATCAAACAAAAGATAAAACAGCCCTGACAGTCACTGGAACAAACTAAACACTGAGTCAGCAATTATTTTTGAATTGTTTATCCTGTTCCACCTTGTGCAACTGGCCTGCAAGACTTACCGGGCAGGCAGCTCACGTATCTGATTGTGGCCAACATCCAACACTTCCAGTTTCCTGCTGTCACACACCCACTCAGGCAGGTTTTCCAGGTGATTTCTATGAATAAAGAACACAAAGAGGTGTAACTAAATGATAATCAAGATGTAAAGGCTATTAAGAGTACAGCCTCAAGAGAGACACAGATACCTGCAGGAAACAAATCTGCTACATAGCATGTTTCCTGTGAGATTGTATCATCCCTCCTTCTGCAAGGGCACTACCAATGCAGTCAGATCCTGAGTGAGGGGGCAAGAAAGCTATCAGCAGTGCTACCCCCCCTACATGCGCAGTCACTAAGAAAGTGGAAAAAAAATGCTTCCAAATTATCAGAGGAATATTAAGAATATCAGAGTACCAAAGGTGAAATCTCTCCATGGAGAAGAAAATTTCTGAGATGCTCCTCAGAAGATATTCACTCCCTACACAGTTGAAATATCTCTTTGATCCCTCAAATTCAGTCCATTCTTTAGCTATCTCACTGAATAGAGCAAAAATTTTTGGTGTTTATCTTTCAAGCCAACTGTTTTGCTTCTCTTGCATTTGTCTTCCCAGCAACTAACCCTTCTGGAAGCTAATGTCTTGGAGGCAAGGTTTTCCAAATACTGCAACGAAAACGTGCAAATAGGCACTGTGGGGCACTCCTGCATCCTGCCTTAAAGACAAAAATTAGCAGCACAAGATGCATGGAGGAGATTGTGTACATATGCATTCACATAATGACTACTTCAGTCAGAACACACAGATGCAAAACTGGGCATCAAATGACAGTCAGGCACTCGCAGACCTGAAGCTCAGGAATAGGATGCTTACGAAGCATGAATATAAATCAATCATGTACTCATATCATTTAGTTTATTCCTGCAATAGTCCTCAATCAAAATACACAACAGCAACCCAACCCCTCTTCTCAGATAGCTTCCTTTCTGATCTCAAACTGATTTCCCAAATTCCAGCTGAGACAAAAAGCTAAGGACACCCTATTCATTTAGTTCCAATGCCATCACTGAAATGAAGCACAAAAAGGGTTTTGTGATCAAAAGCATGCATTCTGCACCAATTTCATTAACAAATAAATGGAGAACACTGCTTTACAAAGATCACTTTTCAATAAATCACTTATTTAGTCACACCAGTGTGTTACATTTAGGTGCACAGTGTGAGTAACTCAGGGCTGATGAAACTTTCAAGCTGATGGCTGCTAGCCCAGGTTAGCTCACTAACTGTTATGATCACCCTCAATAGCATGAGTGCTTTAAGCAGGTTTTTTAATGAATGAGATTATCACTTCAAATGCAGATGAGTAATTTCTTAAATAAGACAGCCATTAAGCACATGTATAAATGTTTTCCTGATTCCTTCCTGGAACTGTAAAACAAACTAGAACACCCCCTTTTCCATTTCTTCCCTTATCCCACCTTCCTCATTAAGGTGAAATTTACGTATGCATTCAAATGGAAACTGCAGGCATCCCTGCAGCAGCCAGGGCTGCAGAGAACTACGAGGAGCTGCAGGAGCTGCCAAAGTGATGAGTAAACTATCAAACCATCACCTATGCTGGGCTTACGATGCAGACACATCCAGAAAGTAACTTCTGTACAGGTCTCAGATTGGTGTGCATTTGAATCACCATGTTCTAATTCCATAAGACAGGAAATCTTTAAACCATGGAAACTCTTTAACTATAAAGGAATACAAATTTTGCTTTGGGAAGTAATAAAAAAAAGAAAATAAATTTATAAAAAGGAAACAGGAAAGAATTGACCAGCAGGAAAAAAAAAAGCATCCTCTAACTCTGAAAATTAGTCTTTTCTTACCCCAAGGTCCAATTCCTACCCCCACTCCCACCCAGTAAGACACCAGTGAATGTCACTGTTCTATAAATCTCCTTGATTTATATTTCACAGGTCCAAGAAAAAAAACATATTCTTACCTAGAAATATCCATATAAGCCAGGCAATTAGGAACTGGATACACATCAAGGTGAACAAGTTCTAGGGGAAAAAAATACATATAACAAAAAAAGTGGTGATAAAGATTTGCACTTAAATGACTGTTCCATAAGAACTATTTTAAGAGCTAACACCCAGAGATTTCAGAGCATGTCAATAACCTAAAAAATTTCTGAAGATCTGGACCTTTGTGAACCCTTTGTGAGTTCTGTTTCTTTATTACGTCTCAGTACATTTGCTATGCTACATTGTACTTGCTATGCAGACACTGCATAACTGATCAGGGACAAGAAACTGGAGGATTTTAAAAGTTTCATGGCAAATTCTCATTTTTTCCATTTTTGTCACAAGAGCCGCAATTTCACCTCCACCGCCCTCTGCCCAGAAGAGTCAGTCACAAAACTGCTCTACTTTTTTCTCACTAGTCACTTGAGATGTAAGTATGGGAAGGGAACCTCCCTACTCTGGAACAGCAAGTTACAGAATACCAGAGTCCTTTAGGTCATGGCAAGATCCAGATGTATTTGTCAACACATTGTATGAGCCTTGGCATGCCTGTGGAGTTCCCAGTTGCAGGCAGCCTTACAGATCTTTCATAACACAACTACAGCTAGTAATGTTATTATTGAAGCAATCAAAATAGAGTTCGTATCCTAAGGTTTTAGGTAGCTAGTGCTTAGTATTAAGTTTAAAAAAAAAACCAAAACCAAACAGACCTTTATTTAAGCCTAGAGAAAATCATATAAAGTGCAACTGTAACAAGCAGTTTCTATGGAAGATGAGATGAAAACAAGGTGGCCGAGGCTGCAATGAGAGGACAGGGGGAACAGCAAGACCAAATAGGCAGTTGGTTGCAAGACATGGGTTGACTTGGGATTCTCAGCCCACACTGAACAGCACATGCTCAGATTATGTTAACTTTTCTCAGCTACAAAGATCCTGGCATGAATACTTAATGAAGGTGCAGGCTTAGATATTGCTAAGATGACAGCCTTTTAAAGGCAGTTCAGACTGATCATCAAATTCACAGTTCTCCGACTTTGCATTTTCTTTATTCCACACTGAACTACTCCAAATGATAAAAGTGGTGGTGCAAACTGAGTATTTTAAGTAATAGCAGTTTCCAGAGACAGATCAAACAGATCCTGTTCATGAAACACAGTTATTCAGCTGAAGAAGGCTGCATTATTTTTATTATCAAGTATGAGTAATGAAGTTACCATTATGAATTTCATAGCTTTCTGGACAGGGTAAGCAGCTGGAGGGAGAAGCAAAAATATGTATTGTTTTGGTTTGTCTCCCAAATGGCCACTTGTTCAAACTTTCCCAGTGCAGGGAAGAGCAGTGAATTCCTCACTGGTTTTAGCAGAGCAACACATCAATGCAACTGGAGCAACTGACAAATTCAAGAACCCTCCCTATTGACACAGAGAAGAATTTCCAAGGTGTTCTCAGTTCTTAAGACCTCCAAATTGTGTTATTTGAAAGTCGCTTCTAAAGCTCAGAACTGCCAGTAGCATGCCAGAGCACATGTGGAACCCGTTTATCTAGGACCACATGGAGAGCCTCCTGATCACATGCACTGCACTGCAGAAGCACCCCACAGAGGACAAGGTACGATGACAATACCACAGCGGCCCTGAAAGTGCACTTACCATTGCAGGAAGCGTACAGCGCTTTGAGAAAGTACCCACTGATTTTGAGGGTCACCAGTTGATTCCGTTCACAGTGTAGCACTTCAACATTGTTAAAAACTGTTGCATCCAGCTCCCCGAGTTTGTTGTCTCGCAGATCTAGTTGGGTCACATGATGCAGAAAATCTATTTCATCGGCCTCCAATCTCCGAATTGAATTCAATCTTGCAGACAAATAACAGGAGATTAGGCGTAGTTATGTGGCAGGCTCCTGCTGACAAACCATTGCCTGCTCTACAATCAGTCAGCTGCACTGGATTAAACTAGCATGCTTTCGGGTTCTGATCAAGGTCGATTTTTAATATTTTCCCCTTTGTTATGTTACGGTTTTCATCTTTTGAAAAGCAGGATGGATATGCTCTGTAGCTTTATCCATCACGACAAAGGAATGATGACACCAAGCTCCTTTCTAAACTACTTTGAAAACTACTGATAAAAAGCTCCGCAAGAAGCTAAGTATTACTGCTACTGTGCCTATAAAAATAAAAGATGATCTCGTTGTTATTTGTGCCCAGTAGTTTGGAAAAGAACAAAACCTCTACAGTTCCTGCTGGCCTATCATCTGCTGGAAAAATCCAGCACATACCAGCATGTATTGGAGACCCTTGCCTTACTGAAAGGCCAAATTGAGATTTATGAATTCCCATATATTTGCTTCTCGCCTCTCCATGTTCCACAGCAAGCAAATTCAGAGACCTGAAAATGCATGTTGGAAGAAAACAAAGCAAAAATCCAAGATGACGGGGTCTGACAAATAAAGAGGACAGGTTTTATACATCTTCACTGCAGTGCATTGATGCTGTCAATACTCAGCAACTTCCCCAGAAGTTATAACTGAACGAGATTATCTATAACCCAGCAATGTTTAAGACTGCAGAGCACTCCAAAGAGATCAGTTTCAAATTCCCAGCTCTGAACAGAACACTAAAATCAGTACAGTAACTTCTGCTGGCCCACTAAGCCAGCTGAGCACTCCCTAGAGCAGATAAGGACAAATACCTGCAGTTCTGCTGATGCTCCTACTTTCAAAGCATTGCCCTTTGTGTAACAGTTGTGTTTTTAGAGTAGCTACATCTTCCAGTTAAAAGAATAAGGGTAATATGTCCCCTCCAACGCCACCTTACCTTTTCTATTTTCAATTTGCAAGCAGTGCTTCTTTTTGATTTCACTGAAGCAAAGCACTTCATTGTACAGCAAATACAATATTTACTATTTTAGGTAGTGCCACAAAGAACCACTGTTCATTGCCAGGTGCAGAAAGGATGCAGCAGACAATGAGAGAGCTGGAACTGCACTGCTGGAATTCATGGCCAGGTCAGCCACAAGATCCCTTCTCTGAGGCCCATTTATTTGCTTTTAACATATGTACAAACACACAGACATATTCTAACCCTACCAGAAACACTTCAGAATTTATCTGCCTATTTTAGCTAAACTTATGCTGGCCCTTCTGCAAAGTCTGACAGGTACACAGTAGACAAAGTAAGTTTTATCTTACTTTAGCTTAACTACGTGGTTCCAAAATTCACTGTTACATGGACCTCATGGTCCAGGCTCTGAACTGAGTCTGGAGCTGACTGCAGAATTGGTCTTCCACAAAAGACCATAAGAATAGAGAACCATCTCATACCAGAGCCACTTGTAACAAGGATCTGTTTGGACTCTTCTGAGGGCAGCAATAAAATCATGTTACTCATGGTGCACAAGGCCTTTTAACACACCAAGAAATATTAAGATATCTATTTTTGCCGTTTCACCTTCAATGCCCTTTTCTTCACCTCAGAAGTCTAACATTTCAGATATAAGCTTCTTGGGTCAGGGACTATCATGTCTATTGCACTAACACTGCAGCAACAAGAACTCCAGGAATCACAAGCGTCCCAGGCTCTGTTTTGTTTGATCTTTTGGTATAAACATTCACTCCCCCTAAAACTCATTTTTCTACCTACTGATCCCCCTAAATGCTCCCACTTCCTCAAAGAAGAGTGCTAAGTCATGGCAAGTGCTGGGAGTTACGTTACACCACCAGAAACATGGTTCAGTGGACAAACACAAGAGATTTATACCCAGAGGCAATTCTGACAGCCAAGGAGAAGCCATTTCAACACAGATAATTTAGGCTCACTTATTCTTCCCCTTTTCCGAATACCAACCTTAGATCCACATGCTTAATATGAGGCATTCTTTTTAACACCTGTAGGTTCAGGGTATCCATGCAGTTTCCTGACATACAGAGCTTATCCATGGCAGTCAGCTTCTCCAGCACTCCAGGAATGTCAGTGAACTCATTGAAGGACAGACTCACATAGCTGAGTTGATGCATGTGCTCCAATTCATCAGGAAGGGACTGGAGAAAGTTGCCATCCAGCAAAAATGTCTGCAAGCTATTAGAAGAGGGGAAGGGAGAGTGAAGAAAGTGAGTGACCTGTTAAATCGCATTTCCTTCCTATAAACACACAAATCTGCTGCAGTTACAGTGACATAAAATATACAAAAGGGCAGCAGAAAGAAAAACGTTAATGAGTAACGCTGTAACATCTGCTACAGAAGATATCCACCAAATAATTAAAAGCTTTGGCAACTATGACACGTAGGCTGTTAGACAGTTCTATCTTCAAACATCTCCAGAACTACAATTTGTATGACAGCTGAAGAACATAAGCAAGAAGGCTTAAAGATTTTCTTCACCATGAAGGTGACCCTTGTGTCAAATGCTGGAGACTGGAAGAGCTCTGAGGCACAAAGCATGCTTCCCCTCCATCCACAAATGCTTCCATATGGACCTACAAGCCAGTCGGCTCTGACAAAACCCAGTAAATTTAATCTGTTTCTCATGGCAGGAGTATGTAGAGGCATGAAACTGCTTGTTGCCTTTATTGTTGTCAGGCTGTGTATGTGAAAGTTGTAAGAAAGTACTTGCTTGTGCATTTCGCCTACAACTGCTGGAATGCTTCTGAGGGCATTGCAGGACATGTTGAGTTCAGTCAGGGTTGGGATACCACAGACTGCCAAAGGGAAGTCTCCTAAATTATTATTCGAAAGGTTAAGGCTCTTCAATTTGGTGAATCTAAAATGAGATAAGAAAAAGTAAAGGAGACATAAGTAATCCACACCAAGTTGCCTCACAATAATTAATACAAAGCGAGTTTGGTTATGTAAATACAAAACACATGCATTCTTAGTTTATATGCTCATAACAACCAGGGAAACTACCAGGCACTCAAGTTCAACGCCACTTGTAAGAGTTCACTCATGTTAAGCTGACAAACAGACCCTCCTGAATAACACATCAAATGCATTTTGCAATGAGTGTAACAAAGAACAAACCCCTTGCCATCCTTATGATATATTTCACTTCTGTGGCATCTCACCCTGTACTAAAGCATTGCTATTTTCCCGAAAACATTTTTTGGTAGTAAAACTACCCTTGTGACACAGGTTACAAGGTACAGGAAATCCTCAAAGTATTTGAACACTAATTTTTTGTGGTGCTGCTGACCTGTGCTCAGGTCCATTCATGTTTGCCTTCCAAACAAAAACTCTCATTAGAATAGACTGGTTTAAATACAGCTGGGAAATGGGTTGAATTAAAATAGAATTTAGCAAGGCTTCTGTAGTGACAGAGTCAAAATTTTGTCCTTGACATGTCACAGAACTCTTAAAAGCCCCTTGGTTTGTCACATCAGCCAAAAAAGCAACTTGCATATGTTTGCCTTATTAAAAATGACCAAAACCATTTAAACAAAAAACCCAAGAAGGGGACAATCCAATTAGCCAGCCTGCATGTTCAGCAACATTATTATGGTTGCCTGACAACCACTGGGAGGTGTGCCTAAAGCCAAGTAAAAGGATGAATGAAAAGATCTGTGTCAGATTGCGATAGATGGGAGGAAGTTTCTTTTCTGGCACGGTGTCTTGGGGTGACTTTATAATGTGTATCCCCTATCACTACCCTATGCCCACCAATCTTTTCTGTGTCTTTAAACGGAGCCTGAGAAGGACAGAAAACAAACTTTTCAAAGCAGTTGTTTCAAGGACACTGAGATACGCTCCTCTGTTTCTGCGGTACCCTTGGTTTTTTTTCCAGCTCTTTTTTCTCCCAGCGAGAGACGGAGGGTTGAATTTCGTTTTCCTAGGATTTTTGGTTTTTTTGTTCTTTTCTTCTCTTCTGGACTGTTTCAACAACATCTGAACACATCAGGAGAATTTTCCCAGAGGCCCGGGGAGGGTGGCCCCTCGCCGACCAGCTCCTAGGAGGGGAGAGACCGCACCTACAGAGGACCTCTGAAATCTTCTCAGGTTTTCTCTCCACAGAGAGATCGATCTCATTATTTAGCAATACTATTCCCCACCTGTGTGTTTGTTAAATAAATAGCTTGTTATCTCTTTCACTTTCCTTCGAGGAAATTTTTTTATTTCCCGAACCTGGGGGGAGGGGTGGTTGCAACCTGACTTCTATCAGAGGATATTCTCCTCCAAATTTGTCCAAACTAGGACACACGGTTTATACCAGGACATTTTATTTGGACTTAATTTTCCCTTCATTAAGGATCAAGTCCTTTATTTGTGTGAGCAGGCTTTTCTATAACTTGGCAATGGAAGCAAAACTGCACCTATGAGTGCTACTATTCCACATAAAAGTAATCTCCAGCAGCATGTGCCAGTGTATCCATAGCCTCTGCATCAGCCCAGCACATTCCTACCCCAGGGAACTTTGTCCTCTTCCAACCAGAAAACATGGACAGCAAATGCATCAAGCATTAAAAAGGTTAGAGAGTTTTAATAACAAGACTTAAAAATCCCTAGCAGCTACTGAAATCAACTGGCACACACCTTTAGTATTGCCTAAGTCAAACTCAGGCCACTGACTAAAATTCAACTGAAAGCATAAGCAGCACCTTTGTACAGTACTTCAGTGGGGGCTGCTGAGCCCCAAAGACAGGCTGTAAACACACATAACATTTACACAGGCTGGCAGCAAGCAAGGGAATGCTGTACTCTCTAGTGGTATTCTGGTGCAATGTTGGCAGGAGAAAAAAAATAGAAAAATCACTGCCAGAGTTATCACAAATTTTGAACACCCAGTGCCCTGCTGGAGGCAGAAGAAGTTTGGAGCAAAGTTAGATGGAGACTAAAGGAAATCTTGGAATCAAATTAGTGCTGCAGGGGAAGAAATGCTACTGTGAAGAAACAATGACTAGTCTATCTCTAAAGGGAGAACTGTAAATTAAAAAGGAGGCAAGGGTAAGTTAACTGATGTTAATAAGGGCTGCTAGCCAGAAAAATAAATATGCAGATTTTTAACACTATAACTTCATAGTCCTCTATTTTGAGAGAAAGGACTTAAAAATCTTGAACGTAGAACTGAAACACACAATCCTGCCTTTTTCTTGAAGATAACTGTAGATTTACGGCACAGATACACTGCCTTGAAATTTGGGGTGTTTCTGTGGTGGAACAACTGTCCCACATCATCCTCAAAGTTAGCTGCAAATACAAACAAGAGTGCTCCAAGCAGTGGACTCTGAGCCTTTAGAATATTTTTTCCCAGTATTTATGCAAGTACAAAAAGAGTAGTAAAGATGGGAAGATTAAGTCAAAATAACTAAACTGCTGGGAAAACATCAAAATGTAACCTTTCCAATTTCCAAGCCAACCATGAAAAAAATTAACTCATTTAACAATCACACTGAGGCTACATCCTTTACCTGTGCCACACTGTAGTCTCAAAAGGATAGTCTCAGGGCTTTTGTCCACTAAACAATCTAGTAGAAGATCCCAAACACAATCTTGAGATAGAATTACAGAAGATCAAACTAACAGAGGAAAGACGATTGGGGCAGCAGATGGTAAAAGAAGCTAAGAAATACAATAACTAACTCCAGTGTAGTGTCCAGCTTCAAGGTTTTCTGCATACATTCTTGTGCATAACTGCCCTAGGTCAAAGAGGGGGAGGGAGGAAAAAAAACTCCCCTCCCCGACATATCGGGATTACATCTTTACTACTCTAATGTATATTGTAATGTGTGCTTACTAAAGGTCTTTGGTGAGTAATCTAACCACTCAGGACACAAACTGAACTGGTTAACAGGTCTATGAAGTACACAAGCAAGGATGAATAGTACATCCAGTATTGGATAAACTCCTACAAAATGCACACAGAAGTGTACATCAAAAAATCCACAAATGAAAGTGCATTGTTAAATCCCATTTGCAGAAACGCTGAAAGACAGACACCATAGTCTTAGTTAAAGTTAAGAGACTAATTTAAGACATCTGACCGGAAAGAGGTATTTTCTTCCCCCACTGCAAACATGTTCATTTAGAAAATGCTAATGTCCTATTTCTTCTCATGGAGCACTGTCAAATGCAGAACATTACTGAGCCAAACTAGCAGGCATTTGCTCAAAGGTAAGATCTAAGTCTACCTCTCATCGTTGGCCACTCACTTCCCACTATCCACATCGCAAAAAGGCTGGTACACTTTCATTATGGAGCACTGCCATGCTGCACATTTAAAATGCTGAACTGTTTATAGTGCTTCTCATATCTAGACAGATTTACAGTCAGTCACACCAGTATCATTTTACATCACATAAATATAAATAAGGTAGGAGAGAACTATTTTACAGACTCAAGTTTCCTGTTGTGGCTGAGTTTGCAAAGCATCAGGCTTCCAATAGACTTTACAGTGCAACATCTTTGCTGTTTTCTCACATTCAAATCTTTACTCCAATCAGAAGCAAGCACACACATCAATGCTGCCCACATGGCACTGCTAGAAAGAAAAAAAGGCACAACATTGCTCATTTGACGCATGACAGTGTAATAACCTTGTATCAAGTCCATACATATGCTTTTTGTCCTCTTCTCCCTTCTTCCATGGTTCCAGACTTTGTTATCTCTTAGTAAAAATCAGCCTGAAGAACAGCATCTCTCAATACACTATGCTCAGTTAACTTACTAAGCTTTCTATTGTAATGGCCAATATATAAACACTCACTTTGCTGAACAAAAATAGCCCTACTTTAAGCTAGAGCAAAACGTTGACATGTCAACACTTGGGTTTAAACATGCAATACGACTGAACACTAATTGCCCTAATTGAACCAAAAACTGCCCACTTATTTAATCCTGAAGCTGCCACTTCAGGAAGGGCTTTAGTTTGACATACACAAAATAAGGAGAGGGACTAACGAGAAGTTTGTATCATGGCAAAGCAATGAACTGGCTGATGTGCTAATTTCAAATTCAGACCTACCCAGTGTGAACAGCAGAGGAATTTCCATCACACAGTACAGCATTTGTGTTGCACTATGTCTAGGGCAAGGGGAATAGTGTATTCCAGCTGGTGGTCATACACCATCATTGAAATGCAGCCATAACAGACTCATCTGGCAAAACTGGTCTTGCCTTACTCTTACCAAAAACAATTAAAAAGCAGTATTTTACTACACCTGAAAGGGAAGGCATGGCTTAATAAAGAACTCAGTCTAAGGAAAACAATCACTTTTCCAAACCTATCTCCAGAACCTGGGCTCTCATGACTGCACTGTGGTTACAGCTCAATATTATTATCAAGCAGCAACAGAAGCGTTCCTCAGTTTAAGCACCATTTCTGAGCAGAACGATGGCATTTGCCTTGCAGTGCTGTGACAAGTTTTGGAACTGAACTAAAACTTGCTACCTTCTTGAACACCTGCTACTCTGGCCAATTACTTAATCATGAGGAGAACTCCACAAAATTCTGCCATGGTAATTTCCTCCTTGGAAATAAAAGATGCAATTTACTCCCTTTTTGCAGTTGTGCTGGATTCCCCATCCACGGCCTTACTGCCTAAGGGAGCTGCTAGCCTAGTGCCAGAAATACCGTCACAGCATTCCCCTTCCAGAAAGGTGTCATTGCAAAAGTCTTAAATTAGTAAGACAATTCAAATGAACAAATAATCAGATGTTAAGTCAAATTCAGACTACCTCCAAACTTAAAAACAATAAAGCTTTTATTATATTACATGGTTGGTAAGAGTACCATAAAGACAAGAGAACCAAATATATGTTTTGCTAGTGGAAATAACCTGAACCTACACTACTGCACAACGCAGTTCTCAATTTCCGCACATACCTACCACGCACTGCTTCATATAGGGAGAAAGACTGACCTCGGAGGAAGGACAAAATTCTTAGGAAAAAACAGTGAAAATATATTCACTTCCTCTCTACTGGAAATTTATTATTGAAATACAAAAGCATTAACTAGGGGTGGACTTCCAAACTGAAGCATGTTTAACTACATGAAAAGAAAACCCTTACTTTGGAAGCCATATCAGGAAAAAGTAGACAAGTAAACTGAAGACTGATACACAATAACTGGATTCCATAAATATGTTCACTTGTTGAAACATTACTTGGAAGAGATACTGCTGTACTTAGCCTTACAGTTCACTAAAGTGAATCCAACTAATCCAAGTGCAATTTCTACTTTTAGACGCCACTATTTTAAAAAATGCTATTTTTATAGCATATATCTTACTGCCATTTATTTTTCTCATACCACTATTAAGCTCACTGTTCAAATTTAAAAAATAAAATTTAAAAATTCAATGTGTTTCAGGCATTAAAACAATTTTGCAATTGTCCCTACTTAGTTGCTAGCAGAGACTTAATTTTATGATTTCATTTTTCTTTAATTGTCACTGATTTTTGCTGGGTGCTCATGAGCACACTTTCTTGAGATCACAAAGATACACAGGAGTTAAGGAGAACACAGTCACAAAGGGTTGGAAAGATGCACTAACAAAAGCAAACTCTTTCTTCAATATCTTTACAAGTTAGATAAAACAAAAGCAGTGAAGTTACATAAACAACAAACTCCGAGTGCCATCTTTAGCATTACAAATATTAAAAAAAAAATCCCAAAGCTACAGAGATGAGAAAATAAGTGTAGCATTCAAATCTAGCAAGCACTCGATGGAGTTTGTTACTAGCAGACCTGTGCTGTCAATACCACACCAACCTTTCTTCTTGCCCTGGTGCTTAGATGGCTGCACTTCAGCGTTTGACTTCAAGTGAAAGAGGAGAAACTATAAAAAATTAAGGTTTCCTCCTCTCCAAGACCAACAGAGCTGTGAGAGGAAGCTCCCCGCATCGTCACACACCATGGAGCAAGCAAAGGTAGCATGCTCCACATATTAGGAATCATTTGAATATAAAAAAAAAAAAACAACCAAAACCCAAAAATTAAAAAAAAAAAAAAAAAAAAAAAAAAAAAAAAAAAAAAAAAAAAAAAAAACAAAAAAA
>VZTI01005471.1:2263660-2294475 GCA_013397865.1 Struthidea cinerea | reverse complement strand
GGAGGAGAAAGCCCCAATATTTTCCAGTGCATCTACTGGCAGTGCCCTGTGGAGCCTGACCAGGGGGAAGACGCATTTAAACCATCCAACTTTCTCCACTAACTGCAGTTTCATACACTAATAGCAATAATCACAAGGAGTACCTCAATGCGCTTTGAGGCCAACCAAGTGGCAGGCTGGAGACTTCCCTCCCTGCTCCTCAATCTCTAGGTACAAGCTAAGATCAAGCTGCATTTCACACTGACTTCTAGCAACCTTGCCTGCTGGGTTCATACCAGTTAGGTTGGCAATAGTGGTTCCCCCTCGCTTCCAAGCATTCTCTGAACAAAGATTACATTTTAAATTACCTCCTTACTGCACAATGAATCTGTAAGGAGGGTTTACCCTGAGGTTGCCTGAAATACTGGGTTTTCAGATAAAAATCGGAAGTTGCAAGGGAATTCAGAAACACTTGCATCAGTAATTCAGAGTGCTCTAGCCTTCTCATAACCTAGAGATGCATCTTCAGATTTCTGCCACTATCTCTGAAGAGTTTCAGCTGAGATGCCAGAGAAGGCTGTTCATTTCTAAAACGGCTCTGGGAGAGAAAAGATACCAACTGATCTTAAGATAAAAATCCATATAATCACTGTCAACAATAAACAACCACAATCAGAATAATAATTCATTCTTTAGATAAAACTGGCAAGCATACTTTTATTTATTTTTAAAACAACCCTCCCTTTTCTTTTTCTTATGTTTCTTTTAAATCTGCAACAGTCTTATCTTAAAAATCCACATACTGATAACTTACTTTTCAACGTTAACAAGAAAATAATATTCTTTATGCCAACCACTTTTTCCAACTGAAACAATTATTTATGAAGTGTTCTCAGTCTAGTGAAGCAGAGCAACAGTAAATAAAGACTATGGTCTATTCTTTTGCTTCAAACCCAGAGCAACAGTACTCTGCAAAATTAGCAAGCCTGAACTCTTGTTAGCATTTCAACTGGGGAATCTCCTCTCTTATGCTAAAGAGAAACATCCTTTCCTGTGATTTTAAAAAAGATTCTGTGAGGGAGAACAAGTAGCATCATTTGCTACTTTTTTCAGCACAGATGGCTTACTTGTATACGTAGTATGAAATATGTATTCCCTGATAAGCAGGGAAAAAAGCGAGGTAGCTGTATTTATCTTTCAATATTCAGACAGTACAGTTATGGAAGTTCACAGCTGCAGAGCATCTACAGCAACAAAAGGGGGTTGAGTGGACAGCAAAGCAAGTAGAAGGGCAGCTACTGGGGAAAAAAGTACATCTGCGCCTCTGTGCACCTTCAGATGCCATGTACTGAGCAGGACTAAACATTTTACTCATAAATGTAACAAATTATATTATTTTAACAACTGAAAGAAGCAACTTGCATAAACAAAACCAGAAATTCTTTTTTCCCCCCAATAAGTTCCTGACTGTACCTGCCATGTCAATGCATATGTCAGCATGTCATTACTACGACCCAGCTGCTTGCAAGTCTACTCAGTGGGTGGCTGGAAAGTTGGTATTTTATTGTGGTTTTGACACACTTGTTTTGAAATCCAGCATTCACTAAATTACCACCTAAAGTGATTTATTAAGAGGAACTGCAGCACCAAGAACTGCTTATAGCAAGACAAATTTTCCTAGACTGCTTTGCTAACCGGGTTTTATTTAAAAATTGTACCAGGAAGGGTAGGTATATAAATGCCAATGTGTTTTGTTCACAACATCCAAGCACATGGCTATTTTGGAGCCTTAAATACCTCTGGGCTTGATTCAGTGGTGCTGAGCCTCGTGTGCGGCTGCAATTTAGCAATTCCTAATTTTGTGTGAAAGCCAACAGTACCAAATCAGAACAGCAGAGATTCTGTACTTGCTTTCCAGTGATTTGAAAGAATATGGGTGAACAAAAAAAGACTTTTGGTTTATTCAGTGAAGTTTTACTTTGCACAACCCCTATAAATATGAAAATGGTTTTATGGAATTGGATTAAAAAGAAAAAATAAATGAATCAGACAACATGTGTTCACAGAAACGACGAGCTTCACTTACACACATTTTGATACTGGGTTCCACTAATAATTTCAAAACATACAGTGCTCTCCTCTTGCTAGGTATTTGTGCATTTACTCACTACAGAAAAGCAGACTTACTAGCAGTCGAGCTGGCACAAAGCTTTTTGGGAACACAAGTACAACTCAAGTTTTCCCACCCAAAGGAGAAGCTAGTTCTGTGTTTCTTAGGGCAGGAAGGAGAATGGCTGGGGAATACACTCCAGGATCCGGCTCATGCTTTTGCTGCAGAAGGGAGGCAAAAGACAACCGATGGGGCACAGCTTTTCCTAACCCTCAGCAGGAACTACTACAACTTCACATAGCCCTTCCCCTTGGCACAGCAATAGAAACGGTGGCAACAGCTTCCAGCTACTCACTGCCTGGGTGATGCCACCTGTGCTGGGTGAAGATAAGGCTGGAGGACATGAAGCAAGCAAAGGGAAACGTCAAGGGCATGAGTTTCTGTTGCATCAATTCAGATCCACCAAAACAGTGCTGTGTAACCTAATTTTTTTTCCTCCAGAAGTTCCCAGACCTGCCTCATGCCTTTTTGCCAAGCTCAAAGCAATGGAGGCAGAGCAGACTATTACTTGCTGACAGAATAGGACCAGCACACAGAAGGATGAGAGGAAAACAGTTTTGCACCACCTCAGTTATATGCCACTTCTCCAGATTTTCCTCATGCAGAATCTCAGAAAACAGGAGAGTTATATTTTGTCACCAGAACTCTTTCACTCTTGTATGTTCAGGCTCACATCAGTGAGAAAAAATTTAACAGTGTATTGACTATCAGCAAGACTCATCAGCTGTTCCTACAACTGCAGTACCAAGAGAACACTGAACAGAGAATGAACATTGCCCATCACATTAGCAATCAATGCTTTCTAATCCCAAACAGAATTAGTTGTAGGTACATGGAGAAATCCAAATCTATTCCAAACAGAAAGTAGCTGTAGGTACATGGACAAAGCATAATCAAGTATCTCCTTTATACTTTCTGACATTTAAAAAGGAAAAATTATAAGAAGTCATTAAAATAAGAGGCATTCATTATTTGTCCACGTTCATTGCTAGTTTATGCTAAAATTCCACTTGCTATCTGGAGACCTATGTTGACATTCACAGAACATTTAATCCAGTCAGAATTCCTCTCCAGACTGTGTTCATAAGGTCTTGGAATTGCTGCCTGTTTTGTTTGTGAAGCAGACTTGCTGGGTTCATTCATCTTCCATTACGCCAAATTTTTTGTTTTTCCAAAATTAAATTGGAATGATATAAAAATACAACAGCCTGCATAATCCATCTTGTATTTTTCAGTTGTTTTTCAAAGAGGAAGGGATTTAGAAATGTGGTTTAAAACATTTTGTTTGAACAGGACCATCCACAAATATAATCCTGAGGTACTCTGCAATTCAGTTACCCCTGAAATTAAAATCACAGCTTTATATTCAGTATGGGAACATTTATCTTCATGAATACAGAAAGCCTGCTGATTCCACAGAACACATACATTAAATCATTCAGAGCACCACTCATGCTGCTGTCTACCCATTTGTTACATTCTCGGATGAGCTGCTGTGGAAAGAACTGGAAGGTCACGGCTACTAAGAAAGAAGAATTAGGATTGAGCAGAGTAGAAAGAGGACAGGAACCAGACTGAATTTATGAAATCAGGGCTTTCTTTGCTGGCGGGTAACAAAAAACTTCTTCACTTGGTCACATGCAGTACTGTTCCTACCTAGAATGGCTCCCTTTGATGGGCTGCACGCCAACTCACGCTCACTCACGTGAGTCAAAGGCTGAAGAAAACTATAGTCTGGCCTCAGGAGGTAGATGAAAACACATTATGAAAATTGCATTTTGGGCTGAAAATATCCTTCTATTTACAAGAAAAACATTAAGTTTCTTATGAAAGACAGTCTGTTTCTAACACACAAAGTTAACCAATTTCTGTCAGGCCAATATTCCACAAGAGGAGGTAGTAACTTTTAGGAAAGTTTCTGCATATCATGGCTCCAAGGACAGAGGAAGACTAGTAGAACCATATCACTTTACCTTTGTAATTCACTAAGCGCTCTACTTGTAGATGGGCTGGGGTTTAGCCTCAGGAAGTTCTGCTTTAAATTGAGATGAGTGAGGTCTTGGCTATAAAATAGGTTGGCAGGCAGGTGCTCCAGGCTGCAGCATGAAAGATCCACTGAGCTTATACGTTGTGATGCAACCTGGAAGTCAAGCACAACACCAATATATTAATACTGTAACAAAATAAAGAACATTTCCTTCACCCCTACCAGCACAACATAAACTTTTAAGCACAGCAGAAGTCAGTGTTGGCATACATAGCTGATCTAACACAGTTTACTTAAGTGCTGCAAGTTATGCCATGATCTCTTTCTTGGCCTCAGTGCTTAAACCAGGTCCACAGACAGCTTAGCAGAGAGAAGAGAGCAAAGGTTTGTCAGATCAATATGTGAAATGTACCCATTTTCATTTATGAAGTTATGCAATACTTTACAACCAGAAAAAAAAAAAAGATACTTGATGTAAGCTTTAGTTTAGCCCTTTGGGTAGAACTGCCTCCTCCAAGCGGAGGCGAGGGGTTAGCAGTCATCACCTTGTCTTGGTTTCATATGTCCAAGATGGGTATTAAATGACAGAAGAAGAGTTATCCCACTTACACCTTACTGAAGACAAAAAATAACACAGCAGCAAAGCACTGAGCACTCATCTATTCTCAATGAATTAGAAGACTCTCCAAAAGTGATAAAAAATATGACAAAAACAAAACTGAGATTTGGAGGCTTAACACTGTTTTCTAGAAAAGAGGAAGGTAAAACAAACACAGTCTATAGTGGCTAAAAAAATCATACCACTGAGCACTATATACATTTAGCTAGCATCATTCCACAGAGACCTATAGTCAACTTCAAGTAATGGCAATTCTGCCCCTTTCCAAATCTCTAGGATACAGCTCAGTGAACTACATCCCGCTGTTTTACTTATTTACTAGACTTCACTAAAAATAAATAAGTATCACCAGCAAAATCAAAAACAAACCCAAGACTGCAATGTAGAATGCTTACATTTTCCGTCTGACACTATCAAAAATATTCTTTCATAAATTAGACTCACAGACATGCTACATGGCAAAGCACCACCACACAGTAATGCAAGGCAGTGGGGATGGTGGGCAAGGAGAAGGAGTCAAATGCTAGAAGGAGAGGCATTTTTGGAGCAGGCATGGTTTAACCAAAGGAGGAGAAGCAAACAACTTCACCACCATTTTAGACTCCCGGGACCACACCAACAGTGTTCAAATGTGTTGTGTCAGCTGCTTAAACCAAAAGAAGCTATCGTTTCCCTGGCCTTTTATGCTGGGATTCTGGAGGGACAAACATCATATCTAAGGGGCAAAAAGAGGAAAAGACCCAACAACTCCTAATCAATACCCAGTAACATAAGAGCTTCTCAACTCTGAGGAAGGACACACCACTCAATCTTCTGGACAGAGATACGATCCCTGCCACAAAGTACTCTGAAATTAGAGGCATCATGCTTTGAGGAGGTAAGTGAAGTAGCTTGCCACTGAAAGGAAGGCCACAGAAATTTTTTCTCCTCTCCAACGCAAGCTACGCAGGCCTTAGAATAAGTGGTTGCTATTATAAACATACAGCCATAAGCTTTGAGGGGAACAGGCAGTGCAGTGCTTTTCTCCAATGCAACCGTTAATAATCCAGTCCTCCCACATCCATTAAAACACTTGAATTTTTGTTACTCAATTAGTTCAGTCCTTTTGTTACTGTAGCTAGTATTTTTCTTCCCCTTGTAGTATGAGACAAGAATTATTCATAGGCTATACTGAGCAGTCATTTCTGAATGCTGGGTATTCAATCTGTTTATGCCCAGTACTGTACAGTTCTGATCACACTGCAAACACAAGAGATGAAAAACTGCTGACACCAGTTAAAATTTTAAAAAAGGAATGTTTCATTTCAGGTGTAATTCTTGTATATACTGTTGCTCCAACTACTTGTTTGGAATGTGATATGAACAGCAATAAGCAACCCAGCAATGCTTAGCAAGGCACATTACTCTAAAAATATCTCAAGAAACAGAAATGGGAACTCTGAGTGGGAATCATGATAATGCAGCCAAACAAGATCGAATATGCAAATTCTACTGTTGCTTCAAAAAAGGATGCAAATCCTTTCTTAAAACTGTCAAACCCTGAGAAATAAATCTAATTAAAAGTAATTTTTTTTTTACTGGTTATATGTACTGGTTAATGTTTGACCTTTTTTTAAAAAGGAATGCTTTTTTATACAAAGCATTTAATTAGTATTTTCAAGCAATTGACAAATATTGAATGATACTTCTTCCAGAGAGATAACTGTAAAAGTTAAAACCATATTTTAAAAGGTGTTAGTTCTGAAATCAACTGCAATTTTATCAAACTCTTTGTTACCAAGCAGTACTCTAAGAATTAACTCCTGAATTGTTACAAGGAAGACTCATATAAATACACACAGTTATTCTCACAGGCAGGGATAAAGACTTTTCTCTTTTCATTGCTCAATAGTGTTCTACAACAAATTCCTACAGAACAGAGCAACAAGATGAAAAACAAAGAAGAGTGATGAAGGAGAACATCATCTTAACAATACTTTCATTCACCAGAAACTTTCACCAGTTGTTTTGCAGTTGAATATAGAAATTCTGAAATTGCATTGCTCTGAAATCGAACAATAAAGGAATATTTCAATCTTGCAATTGTCTGCAATTGACTTAAATGCAGCAAGACTGCACATGCTTGTGTTTGCTTTTGTTTATTAAAAGCAAAGACTTTTTTGTAAAAGATGATACAGTTCTTTAATAAAGCACTGGGTTTCCCTGACTCACTGTGGAGAATCACTGCAGAGATAAACTGATAAAGGGTGGGAAAACGCTCAGTAGAATATCCCTCACACTCAAAGAATAAAAAGCATCTGGAGAAAAGGAACATTACCTGCAGAAAGTGTGTTTCCACTGGAAGTAAACAAAACCAAAACATTCCACTGTAAATAAATACCTCAACAAGTTATCTGGGCTGCATTCAACATATCCATGCTCCCACAAAAACAGTGAAGAGTTGGTGTGGTAGCACTGCTAGAGGGAAAGGCTTTCTAGATACACAGGGAACCTGCATTATGGACTTGTTATGATTTGTTTGGTGTTTTCTTGTGGAAGACTCTTAAGTATAGCCATTTGATATGCTATATGTACATACATAAAAATAAAACCACAAGCAGCACAATTCACAACTCCACAGGCAGAAGCTGCCGTTGCCCAGACCAACCCCTCTCGAATGCCTTCTCATCACAGCTCAAACTGCACAGAGCCTTCACACTTGTGTCACATGAAACCACTGCTGCATTTCCAGCATCAATAACACTGAGGAAATGGCTGGGGCAATTCCATCTTCTCAGAAGATGGTACATCTCAAGCTCTCAATGACAGGAGCTACTGCAGGAGCTGTAGAGTCAATGTCTGTCTCTGCAAGACACGCAACATTTGACAGCCACGCAGCTCAAACACAAAGCGAGATCTCCTACTTTTTGAAGTCCATTTCTCAGTTGGGATATTTAATCATCAAAAAATATAAATAAACAACATGAAATATGCTTTCTCCATTCCCTGGATATGATTTTTAAACACTTTACAGTCTGTCATTGTGTTGCAATGTCCCCCACTGTAACACCAGAGGAGCAGTAACGGAGTAAGGCCACACTGAATTTTTCACATCAAACCACAAAGTCCAATGGAAGATTTTTTTTTTTCCAGTTCCTGTTGCAACCTCAGTTATGCATCCTAAGCCTACACTGCTGTAAGTTATTTTTTTCCGTCTTTACATGAATATGGCAAACTAAGTGTAGTTTTGAAGAAGTGATACACAATGTAGCACATGTACTACAGAAAGCCCTGGGTCTACCCACTGCAAACACCAAAAACCTGTTATTGTGCTTTTAATTTTCCCACAGCAGCAACAAAACACAGATTTATTCTCCAAATACCACCACAAATAATGCTGCTAGAGAGTGCTCTCCCTCGCTTGGGCAGTGTGCCTTCTGCTCCTCCCCTCCAAAGAGCGGCACACATGCCAAAGAAATAGGAGTCTCCCTAATATGAAAACTCACTTTTATACATGCATTACTTTTATACATGCATTACTTGTGCCACAATATACCTACAAATAAAAACAACTATTCAAAAACGTCAGCAGTACCTCTGATGCCTAGATTCCAGGCAACACCTCAAATAAAGGTTTGCCAAAGTGTTTTGATTTTAGTTTTTTTTGATTATGATTTTTAAAAAGGAAACAGTAATTCAAGACTTGTGAAAGTACAGTATGGGTTCACTGTAAATCTTTAGCAGCTGGCAACAAAAATACAGAAAAATACTTCCATCAACCCATAGTCTTGCTGCTTCTTGCTACACAAGGCTGAAAAACCACTTTGCTTTGTCCATCAGTATAATGACACCTCTGTCACTGAGCTATGCAACAAGACTGATTATCGTCTTTGTTTTAAAGCCTTGGCTATACTACAAAAATGATCTGTGGCTGACAATGGATGTCAGGAATGGGCACAGCTGAACCCAGCTGTATGGACAAACACAAATCTTGTTTATACAAGGACATCTTTTGGTGTGACCTGTGGTGTGAATTTAAACCAATGTAATGATGTCTTTTTCCTGTTTACCCTCATCCCATTCCCTATAGCTCTATTCAGATAAGAAATTATTGCTTAGGACTTCAACAGAAGACAAAATAGCTAAACAGCCCACACTGTACAGGCAGCCAAATTCCCAGTCTGTTTGAACTGAGCTGAAAATGTTAAATTATACCTCCTGTAGACATGCAATGCAAAGGCAGTTAAATTTTTCTCCTTTAGGTTTTGTTTTTAAACAGTTTGATAATCATCACATCCCACCAATGCCTGCATAAGCCTTAACTAAACAGTGATACATTGTCTTGAAATACCTAAACTAACTTAGAGCAAACAGGCTCTCCTCACCTCAGAACCACCCTTGCTTCAAATCCTAATTCTCCTTTCTATTCAAACATCAAAGCCCTGCTCAGCAGAGAGGCCTCCCTCCACCAAGCTGAATTCCACAGCCAGGAAGCACATTGGTGCCCTCAGCCACAGACAAGAGCTGAGGAACTGTTTAGCCTGGTAAACAATCTAATGCCAAAAACTTAATGAAGGGGAGGAGGGAATAAAACATTTGCTTTTTCTTTAAAGCCATATTGATGCCTGAGATGGCCACCTAAAAACAGAGACTAGACAAGAATAAGGGAATAAAGGTTAAGTATTTATTTGAATGGCCTTCAAAGGTACACCCTGGGCAGTCAAAAGGTCCAAGATGGACCCTGGGTCGCGAGCTCTTCACACTTTCCTAAGTTTGGTCCATTTGCATATCAGGATCAATTCTCCAATGACAACCCCAGCAATGATGTTACCACCCCAAGTTCGCCCTCCTCTCCAGAGGCCTAAGTTTACATATTTTGGGGCCTGGGCCAATCTAGGTGTCCTTGGAGAGCAAACCTAGAGTGGCTTGTTATGTCTAACTAGCATGAGAGAACAGCAGCTAACAGGCCACAAGAAACTTCAGTTACACACTAGGCAGCACAGGATTTGAAAAATATAGAAGTTAAAACCTAAGGCATCAATATATTTTCATTTTTAAATGACAACTGTTAAAACAAGGGCAGCCCAAGGGTTAAAAGGTACCGGCTTTTCTGGCATCTCCTTTCTGTTTTCTTTCAAATGTCAAATTAGATACACGCCAGGTCAAGCTAAGGACCTTGCACAGAAAATATAAAAACCCAGCAAAGGCTTGAAAGCCTGCCACTCAAATCCACAAACCCAACAGGCAATGCCATAGGTCAGAGTAGTAATTCGCTACTTAGATGAAGGGCAGAATCGCACGCCAGTGTGGCAGTACTCACAGGGCTCCTCTGCAGGTGAAGCAGCCAAAAGCCTCTGGTACAAATACCTCACGCCAGCAAGACTCAGGGGCACAAAGTTATTTAAACTTGTCCCTTCTCTGCTCTCCTTATCTCTGAACAAGGTTTTATAAGCAAACAGCTCATTTCTACTTTTGGCCCTTGTGCAAACCTCTAACAACTGAAAACAGCATTAGCAAACGTGTGTGGTGAGGGGGAAATGTGAAGGGGATTAACCAGAAGTTGGGCTCCCTCACCTTTTGTGATAGGAGACCAGAAAAAATTTAACAGATGTGAAACGCAGTGTCCCAGGTTTAACACAAAGATCTTGACAGCAAGAATTTGACAAAAAAGGTGACATTCATCATCTATCATTTGGAAATGCTGGGTAGTATCTGAAGTCATTACCAAAATATGAGTATTTTTGTTCCTCCTGGAGGAAAAGTACTCTTCTTTTAGAGATCATGTACTGGTATCGATATTACCCAGGGAATGATATCAACGCTGTTCCTTGGTGGTAGTCACACTTGGATGCTCACACTAAGATCCCTGCAAGGACAAGGCTTAAGATGCAACTTAGAGTTATGTGACAGTAATTAGCTGTAGCATTAAGCTACTTATAATACAGACATGTGAATCTCCATTTGGTGGAGCAAGGAATATTAATATCCTTAAAACAGCTTGACTGAAAATAATTCATTTGTAAATACTGCCAAAGAGGTGTCAGTCTCATAAAAATTAAGTAATACCCCTTTTTCTGCTTACTATTCCTGTTAGATTTATTTTTTCACAAAGACAAGCTGCTGTACTGCCAAGCAAGCAGACTTTGCAATGAGCAGCCCTCCAGCAAGGACTTACTTTCAGCATTTTTTCACTTCAGCATGGGAAAATCATGCAGCAGATCCTCATGGAAGCAATGCTAAGGCACATACAAGACACAAGTGCAAATCATGCCTGGCCAATCTGGTGGCCTTTTCATGACAGAGTGACTGCAGTGGTCAGCAACAGAAGACCAACTGATGTCATCCACCTGGACTTTTCTAAGGCCTTCAACACAGTCTCACACAACATCCTTATCTCCAAACCACAAAGACATGGATTTGAAGAGCGGACTATTCAGCGGATAAGGAATTAGCTGGATGCAGCCAAAGTTGTGGTCAACAGCTCTAGGTCAGGTGAAGGCTGGTGGAGAGTAGCATCCCTGAGGACCACAGGCCTCACGACTGGTGCTCTTTAACATCTTTACCAATGACATAGTGAGATTAAGTGCACCCTCAGCAAGCTTAGAGATGACACCACAGAAGGAAGACACACCATCCAGAAGGACCTGGAGAAACTTGAAAAGTGGGCCCACAAGAGCCTCATGAAGTTTAAGAAGTCCAAGTCCCAGGAGCTGCACCTGGGCCAGGGGGCAATCCCAGACATAAGTACAGATTGGTAGAAGTTATCATTGCAAGCAGCCCTGTGAAGGGCGACTGGGGTTTCTGGTGGATGAAAAGCCAGACATGAGCCAACAATGTGCACTCACAGCCAAGAAGGCCAGCTACAGCCTGGGCTGCATGAAGAGATGTGGCCAGGAGAGCAAGGAAGATGATTCTCCCGTTCTATTTAGCCCTTGTGAGACCCCACCTGGAGTGCTGCATCCAGGTCTAAGGTATCTAACACAATAAAGATGTGAACTATTTCGAGCCTGTCCAGAGGAAGGCCACAAAGATAATCCAAGGTTGCTCAGAGAAGCTGTGGATGCCCCATCCCTGGAAGTGTTAGAAGTCAGACTGGATGAGGCTTTGAGCAACGTGGCCTACTGGAAGGTGTCCCTGCCCATGGTGGGGGTTTTGGAACTAGATAATCTTTAAGGTCTCTTCCAACTCAAATCATTCTATGATATACTCTAGATTTCAGACTCTTGCCAGGAAGACTTACACTGGATGTTCACTTGTCTGAGTCTCCCCACTCCCACACGGAGAGGGTGGTAGGGTTTTTTTGTTTGTGTTAAGTAAGAGATTATGCTAGGTCCTCAGTTTCTGATCTAGGTTCTTTGACACAGCTCTATCATATAGATTAATTCTACAATGAGAAGAACTCTTTTCATGCCACTATTCCACTGTAACTCAGAACGGTCTTCTGGCCCAAGTGTTTTGTAATACAAATAATCATGAATATAGCTCTACTGGCCTGCAGCCTAAAACTGGTCTCCAGCAATCATTCCCTCTGTTTCTTGGAGACTTTAATCCTTCTCCACTGACTACAGAAGAGGCCTAAGGAGAGTAAATGTCCCTAAAGTTAGGTTTTGCTAGTAATTCCTCTCCTTTCTTCCTTGCTGCTAGACTTTGCTTGGAAAGGCTTTCAGCGTTACAGCCATTCAGTTTCAAGACCGGCTCCATAATCACCTTACATACACCAAAATACTGTGCAATATGTGAGTCCCGGCAATCTCCTCCTGTCTTATGGGATGTGCTCACTGTGGACACTTGGTTCCCCTAAGCTTCATTAAGAGCAACAGTGCGTTCATTCCCCTACTTGCTTCTACTCCTCCACTTCCAGAGATTACTGAAAGCACTGTGGGATCCTTCTGGATTGAACACACCTTAAAAGGTGACATATGCAACACCTCACTGAGCTTCTAGGTGATGCTTTCTGGTATTTATGCAAGAGCTGCACAAATTCAGCTTCAGTAATACCAGAACCTGATTTAGAGGCTTCAAAAGACGGTACTTGAATGCTATTCCAGATGTGTGGGCGATACCCAGTTTTCTGTTCTCACTCTTGGCTGCAATACTTCAATAACTATTATTAACCGAAGGCAGCAAGCCCAAAACAAGAACCACAGACTCTCTACATTCCAGCAAAAGAAAAAAAAAAAAAACCAAAACACCAGTAAAACTATAATTTCTCTAAAACAGAAATGAAGAGCTTGAAGTCATTACACTTTAAAATCAGCTAAACTATTTTGACATGCAAAACTAATCAGCTGAGACAAAATACCAAGCTTCCCTTCGGAACCATTAAGAGAGATTGACTACACTGAAACATACCCAGAAGTTCATTTCCAAAATCTCAACTAACCTCTAATAACAAAAGGCACAAAAGAATGGGCTTTGCAGGAAAAGAGGAGGAGGAACACTTTCAAGTGTTATCATCAAAAGAGAAACAAAACTGGCTTCAAGTTTGTTTCACCCAATCTTCTGCTTTCACACTCAAGATGATCGGAAGCCACCAACAGCAACACTGAGCAGATACGGTTTCAGAGCAAAGATCCCAAACACTGAAGATTTTGCACACACAGAGAAAAGGAAGTCAAGTTCCGCATGGAAACCAGAGGTTTGTTTATGTTTGAGTATTTGCAATCACCACCAAAAGGAAGCTGTGGATTTATTTTTAGGGATCTATTTTTAGACAAAGTATTATCTCAATATTGTCATTTTATGGTATTAGAGGAAAAATGGTTTCCTTGTACTAAACTTAGAGTCATCATGTTTCCTGTAAGGATCAGCTCAAAAAAAGACCCACTGAAAAATGAGAATACCTTTCTGGGTTCTCTTTTCTTCACTAGATGTCAAATTTTTCCAATAGGCTAATGGTGCTGCTTAGTCTCAAGTGTGAAGAAATCCAAATAGTTACTCCCAAAGAAAACAAACTTTGGTTAAAGGCTATTGTCAAAAGGTGCCCACTGATGTTGGCAGTACACTAAACTCACTTTTAGGTCGTATTAGGATAAGGACTCATTTTCCAGCCTCCAAGCACAACTGGCATAAGAAACAAACCAACTACTTCATGGTCACCTTCTCAGTGACCAGCACATTCCTGACCCCCAACCTGTCCCCAACACACACAAAAACAGCCCAGAATCACAATGGTACATTCAAACACATGGACTAAGACTATAAAGCTAAAAGGAAATGTCAGAAACTCCTAACTGCAACACAGTCTGTTGCACACAGTCATTCCCTGTAGAATGACCACAGGTGATAACCAATAGCCAGAGGTAAAAGCAAAAATACTAATCTAGAAATTCAGTAAAGTTCTCCACGGTATTCCTCCAGAAGAAGGTTACCCATTGCTTAGGGGGCTAAATAGACACTTGGAGAGGAGACAGTGAATCCAGTGACATAAAAGTATGAATTGGCAGAACTGTAACAAGTAACATCCCAAATAACTTAAAATAAACTACTTTATCCTTGCATATGATTTTTCCCTACATTTACCATTGGTGCTGCTCAGTGATCAAAGCTCTGCAAAAAGGTATTCTAAGCCCGTTTTGACCAGTAAGCATTAGAAAAGCCTGTCCGTAATGCCTCCAGAAACAACTGAAGCTTGGTAATAAAAATCACTGCAATGATGAACTCTGTGAAGACAGCTCATTATAGTATCCAGAAATACATATGAAATAGGTCAATCACCTAGAGGGCAAGCCAAGGCAAATACAATGCAGGGCTAACTTAACCATGACACTAGTGGCTTCAAGCCTTTACAGACCGGAGGCCGCATTTTGTATTAAAAAGCTCTGCAAAGTCTGTGTTCCACAACGAAGCCACTGTGGAAGTTTCTCACACAACTTTTCCTGGTTGACCATGGCTGACAGGAGAAAGCCAAACATTAACATCTGATAGTATCTGAAATAAAGATGAAGCTATATGCACAAGTGGATATGTCTTATTACCCATCCCTTTAATTAATGAGCAGAATCTTATGTGCTGAAGGAAAAAGCAGTCCCACAGCTGATGATCTTTTTCCCTATCTTGAAGGTGGATGAAGCACAGCTGAAAAGCAGGCACATCTTGAGCAGTAAAGCTCAATTGCTGCTCACTGCATTTCCTCAGCACAGTTCCTGTAAAACACATGCAAAAGCTAATCATCTTGATCTCCTACTTTGGAAATATATTTGCAGAACTGCAGTCAAGGTCAGGAATGAATTTTTAAATTCTGTAGAATTTATAGCTATAAACGTGGTCTGTAGCACCAAGTATGTGGTCAGAACCCAAACCTTTTCTCCTCATCAGAAATAAAAATCATATTACTAGAGTTATAGGTCAGCTTTGTCCTCTTTACAGGGCTCATACTCCCCTTTTACAACAGTCTCTGTACACAACTGTCAAACTTGTACCGAAAAAATAATTAGAAGACTGAGGCAGATGGTCAGAACTAGATAATTTTAGAGGAAAAGAAGCAAAACCAATAATTTTGGGGTTTTTGTTTGCTGCTTCAGGTAGATCTCTACACAAGTTGAGGAAAGATAGAGACTACAGCAGTAGAGGCTTCTGCATTACTTACTTGTATAATATAAGCTAAATTCTAATCTGTTCTTATTTTCTGCTCGTTTCACAGTGCAAATAAATGTATGAAGAGAGCATTCTGCACTGACATGAAAGGAGTAAGGCCAATATGGCAGCATGCCCTTCTCAGTTGAATTTGCTATTCTTGCTATTTTTACCATGTTTTAAACATAATGTACACTGGCATCATAATTTAGTCTCTCCTTTTTCACAGCAGGCTACAGTTGTTTGGAACACCACACACTTCCACTGCAGACATTAACACAGAGGTGACTGAAACAGGGAAAGGAAAATACAAAAGCACACAAGAGAAAACTCTTAAATTTCATAGGTTTTAAATCCTATTTTTGGACATTCCTTGTATTTTCAACAGCAGGGCTCTTTTGTATGTAGGCACCTAAGCCCCCCACAACAACTTATTTCCAGCCACAGCTGTCCAACTGTGGTCGATGGTGTGCAGACACACAAGGCTGTGTGCCTGTACATCTCTCCCTACCTACACGGACATACACTATTTACAGCCCCTGTCTCTCATCACCTCTCTTCTTCTACCTGCCCCAATGAACCGAGCAATAAAGCAGGAAATAATTGTCACATGAAGCTGTTGACACGCTTCCTGCTCTCCTGCAGATGAGAAGGGAGAAGTTCTGTGGGGTCAGATAACCCATCGCGGCGTGCCCAGTGGGGCACACTATTTCCAAGAAGATAAAATTCTGTAATGCATCCTGGCATAAGCTCTGCAATACTGAATTTCCGAGGCAGACACTGACATCCCATTTTAACTGCATGCCTTGGAACATAGAGGACTGCTAATCCTGTTACACTCCAGCCAAACCATCCATGTCATGAGTTGTGTCACAGGCAACGCTCACAACAGAAATTTCACGTAGTAAAAAATGGTTTGGTTTAGCTGTTAGAAGCACCGAACAGCGGCCACCTCCCAAATAAAAGCCTCACAACAGCAAGTTCCACCACTCCACAATACCTTAAGCATGACATCTCTCTCTCTTCTACATTAAGGATGTAGCTTTTTAGGTTTTGGAAGTGGTAAATGAGGAACGCCCTCATCACATCCTCCTCACTGTTAAATACACTTTCTTTGCCCCGTCCTTCTGCATTTGATATTCAAATAGCAAACGGTGGCAGATTTGCCATGCAAGTAATTGTGCCAGTTCCAGAACCATCATGACAACTTTATGCAGACAAAATTCTTTAAAGCTGTGAAGATGTTGCTTTCTTTCCCCTCTGCTCCTCCTCCCAGTTGCATAAGCTTATTTTTCAACATTTGAAAAGAGAATGAATGCATTAGATCACAAAGGACCAAATCTGTTGCTGTTGTTTACCTTTTAAGATTCCTTAGATAGGGCACCAATTTTTGGAAAGTAGAAGGAAAGAAATGCACTGTGGTATAGAACTATCAATATTAACAAACAAGACTTCTCCAGCTTTTAAAAATATTCTGTTTGAGGCTAAATCAGCATATCTAAAAGTGACCTATTTGGAATAAGTATGTCACCAAGTTTGATATGTAGGTCAGTATTTGTGCAATAATTCCAGTCTGTCCTGAAAACAGGAGTTCTGTTCACCTCAGGACACATACATAGAGGAAAACCAATCCTAACACCTATTCACCTTCCAAAAATTTACTGAGGCAGAGCACGAGAGCTGTCTTGGCTATGATAGATTCCACTGTTAGAATGAATCTGATTATACAGGAGCAATGCTTATTTTTAATTAAATGAAACCCAAGTCTCTGCAAACATGAATTCAAATCTTTTCTAGCATACACATATTTATTGCAGGAGTGATGCGTTAGGATTTGTCTCATTTTGAAACACCACTAAAAAGTCAACATTGCCAATATTCTGTGGGGGAAAAGACTGCAGAGCAAGCTTTTGTTGCAAGTCTCCTTTCAAGATTGAGCTTGTTATTTAAAAGTTAAAATAACATCATCTTCTAGCTCTTCTGAAGTATTCAGAAGACAGACATGATATTTTTTTCATAGTTAAAAACTGAATCGGGCAATTTTAATGAAATATTTTACCAGGAATTTCCTTCTGCATTAAAATTTATAATTAAAGCTTTCGTAACACTAAATAAGAATCACAAGCCTCAGTTTTCAGCAGCACACATCAGGAGCATAAAGGACTGCAGAAGAACTACCAATGAATATACGTTAACACAAATGTCATTTTCAAAAAAATGCCATTAAACATCTATATTTAAAATACAGTCTTAGATATTATTCATAACAACTCACAAAAGTTCTGAGTTATAGTGCAGGTACTATATACATCACCAGTATTAGGGAAGAATCTGTAAGCACCACGTGACCTAGCCCATAGCAAGCAAATACAAGCTAAGTTTCAGGGCCGTTATATCTCCCTTCCTAAATTGGCTTGTTTTTAGAAATATATTGCTTTACACAGTATTTTCTTGGTTAGCAGCAATATTTCAGCAGCTTTGAACTTGAGTAGTTTCCAAACACCTGAGGCAGAATACATCATATAAATGTTGGGTTTTTTTCCCAGCATAAGAATGTTAAGTTTGCCTGAACTACAGAGCTGAAGATTTAACTTTTCTCATTTCTTTATACATGTAAATCAGGTGTGTTGCACCTTGCAATTAAGCACTTTGACACAAACAGCGTCAGCTGGAGGAAATTTGAGTTACTTTTGCAGCATTACTAGTTTCCCTGTTTCTGTTCTTCAGAAACAGTGTTTCTGTGCAGCACTTCCCACACCACTGTCTTGCATACAATCATGCTTGTCTCTGTTTTTCAGTCTAAGAACAGAAACCCCAAACATCAAAAAAACAACTTGAAGTGGCAAAGTACTGTTTGAAAATCCATGAATGCAGAACGCCAAGTTTCAGGTTTGGGGGCTGAGGAATTGGGGAAAATGCCTCATTTTTCCTTGAAGCATGTTTTACCAACTAAAAGAATAGCATAGAGAGTTTCTTCACTTCTGACAGTCTGAAAAGGCACTTGAAACTATGTATTTTCTTTCTACACTTACACAAAAATGGGAGGTTATCGTGAGTGCATGGGGATATGTTCTCATGCTGGCTATCATCCCGATGCTGGTAGTCATTCGGGTGAACCAGAAAGAGAGAAGCACAGCATGGCACAGAACAAACTTATGCTGCCAGTAATTCAGAGGGGCTTTCTGGCCATTTATCTCTAGCTCTGAAGTTCATTGTTTTCCACTGTTTTCCTCACTCATTAGATTTGCCTTTCATTTATCTGATGTCAAACCCTCTGGAGATGAAAGGACACTACTGTCCCAGAGACAGCCCCAAAGCAGCAAGAACTCAAAAACCTGACAGACTGTGCCTCACCATCTCATAAAACATGCCTTGAGGACTTCTACCTTGAGGCTTAACAGACCTAAGCAGATATGCCAGAACAGCTTCTTTAAAAAAGAATTTTAAAACTTACTAGAAAAAAAAACTTGAAAGACATTTTAAATTATGCATGTGCTATGTGTCAAACTGTTTAAAGAAAGTTTGACATAAAATCACACCTCTTTAAAAAAGCCCACAACCTGGGCTGTATCATTGGCAATTGGCTGGGTAATACATTATTGCAATCTAAAGACAAAACAGAACAAGTGCTACATGAGTGTCTCCAAGCAGTACTACATAAAACTTTGCTTTGACATAGTGAAGAGCATGGACAGTCCTGTCAACTACAAACTAATGAACAGTTTAGGGACAACTACAAAACCCAACAGACCATGCCGACAGCACAGCAAAAGAACACGCGTGGTAAAAAAGTATGAAAAATACAATGGTTCAAGATAAATAAGGTTTTAGCAAAAAAGTGGAAGGGGTTAAGAGATAGAACAGACAACTGCAAAAACACCTTTCAACAACACCAAGTGGAACTGAAGAGTCAAACAAAATAATGCAGGCCCTAAATGCCTATAATTAATTGTGTTCTAAGCCCAGCATAAAATTTGCTTTACAAAGGTTTTAGTTAGTAACCTTTTTTCACTGACAGAAAATTATTTGCTTATTACAAAAAACCCAAGTATCAAATAGTTATAAAATTAAAGAGAGATTCAGCAACATTTCAAAGCAGAAAATAAAAACTCCTTTATTCTAGCAATTTAATATTTAGGTTCTGTGTAAGGAATGAATAAAAAAAACCCCTGACATTATTTTATGTTTTAGTAACACTGAAATAAAGCTTTTTAAACAGAAATGTTGACAGTTATATTTGTCATCCTTGTTGTTGTAATGATCTCACTAGATCCATCCAGCTGATAAGATAAGAAAATGGAGAAAGTTCAGCATAGCACTTTGCTTACACAACCTTGGTAGAAAGAAATCTTGGTGTAAATGCAGAAAAATTCACCTCCCTATTTCCTGCTACCAAGAGCTCCCAAACTGAGTATTTCCACACAACACTAACAGCAGCAACGGCAGTTCTTGGCAAACAATCCAGAAGAGGGACATTATCAACGCATGGAGAAGACTGAACTGGGAGAAACTGTCCAAAGATCCCATTCACACCAGTTAGCACCATTCTCACCTTTGATGCTTGTCGCAGCCACCGCAGATATTCAGTGAAGTTATCGAAACAAATGTAGTAGGTCTGGCTTTGAGGTCCAGAGGAGCTAAATGCTAAACAGTGCTGGTGCTTTTTCACTTCTTCCACCTACAGCAGAGACACAAAACTGAGTCAACAAGAATCAAAACCCTCTTTGCAGAACTCCCCAAGGCAAAGTTAAAGTGTGCCCAAGAGGAGATCAAGTAGAGCTGGACTAACCATCTCAAACACCCAAGCTGGATCTTGGCTGTCAAATATTCATGAAATCTACACAAGCAGGAATGAGAACAGAAGGAGGACAGAACTAACAGAGAAAACCACCAAGAACATCAACATTTTAATAGAAACTGAACATCATAAAAGGTTTGCCAGCAAAATGCATCAAAGGCTGTTTTTATGCAACCTAAAAAAATACAATTTATACTCCTTGGTTATTAAAAACAGGCTTAACAAAATGCTTCTCTTACAGCCCAATTAAATTCTTTGGCATTTCTCAACTTGCTAAAAAACACCCAGAATACATCATTCTGCTACCATACACGAGAAGTCCCACACAACTTATGGTCTCAATGTCTCAGTACAGCATTCTGGAAAGCCTTTGCAAACCAGGAAGTGCAGAGTATTTATGGGGTTGAGGAAGAATATCTTTTGAGCAATAATTTAAAAAACACTTATTTCTGTGCCAAGCACCCTCCTCCCAAGCTTTGTCAGCAGAAGCCCTCGGTACATTTTTCTGAGCTTAGTTATCCTTTTCTTTTAAAATTTTTGGTCAACTTTCTGCTTAACACAGTCTGCATGTTTTACATGACATAAGGCATTTCTGTGCAAAAGCTACTTAGAAATTCCATGTTAAGCAATTTTAAAAGGTACATAATGATTTCCCATTTTAAATTAAAAGGAATATATTGAGATGAAAGGAATATTCATCTCAAAGAAAAGGCTGATAGGAACCTTAATCCTGTCCTTTCCAGCGACCTACAGCCAGGAATACAATTCACTGTCAAGAGTTCACACCCTGATGCCAAAAGAGGATAATGTCTCTACTTCAGTATCACTTAGGAGGAGTTGGAGAATCATGTGAAGAATCAAAAGAGAGGCAGGAGAAACAGCTTGTAGAAGGCAGCACTACTTTTCACACTGCTAGTATAGAATATTAATGAATCGGCTCTAGTCTGCATATTGTGAAGCTTGTTTCTCTCCAAACAACTCTTTAGAATTCAACTTACCAATACATAAGGTAAAGGAGGATTACTTAAGCTGTAAATTCATCCTCAAACTGATGATTCTCTTCCCATTACCTCAGCTAAACAAGTCAATAATAGTGTTCTGAAACACTATTTAGGTTGAAATAGTAATGTTGTAATCTTACTGTCTTCACTACAGTTTCACAGAAGGGTTAAGGTGGGAAGGGACCTCTAGAGGTCATCTGGTTCAACCCCCTGCTCAAGCAGGTCAACCTAAAGCCGGTTGCCCAGGACCATGTCCCGATAGTTTTTAAATATCTCCAGGGGTGATGGATATGCCATCACCCATCTGGGTAACCTATGCCAGTGCTCAGTCACCAGCACAGTGGGGAAAAAATAAATTTCCTCATGTTCAGTCTGGAACTCCTGGGGTTTCACGTGTAATCTATCAGAAAAAAGTTCCGTTTCAGCTTTTCACATGGAAGAATGTTTGTTGCTGTTAGCTTACAACAAACCACTACTCATACAATGCTGAACACTCAAAACTCCCACAATGTTCAAAGTAAGCCCATGCCCTTGTTTGTTAATTTTCAGAACTTATGAGTAACCCAGCATAGATAAAGCCTGGATGAGGAAGCACGGCACAGGCACAATAGACCTGTGCATGTATCCTTTGGCTGAATGGTATTGCACATATAAACCACTTAACACTGCACACAAGAAAAAACACTGACTGTGCATCAATTGCTTTTCTTTGTAGTTTTAATTCAAACACTCTAAATTGTTAAATATCACTAACCATAATCAAAAGTCATTTATGTACTTTGAAAATTCCATTTATAGAAACAAGCTTTTGGAGGGTCAGAATCATCCTAATTGAATGCAATCCTCTCTTCAAAAAGAGATGGGGGTTAACCAAGCAAACAAATAAAACAAAGTATCTTACTTTTCCACCAATTAAAGGGAGGACATGCATCTTTCCAGTCTGGCTTTCTTTTACTGATGAGACAATTAGGCATGTTCCACAAAGGATAGCTTGGCGTCTTGTCCATCTGTTGACTGGCAAATGTATTTTCCCTTTTCGAACATTGTACATTCCTGAGAGCTGAATCCGTTCGGAGCTGCCAGTGCTGTGGGGCTTTCCTGAAATAGAAACAAAAGCATCCACTTAATCACAGAAAATCTTTGCCTCTTTCACTCAAGTCATCCTGAGACTTGATCAGCAAATTTTCAAGCTACAAACTGCAGCATGACAAATGAAATGCAGCTTCAAAACAAGCAGGTAATTTAATATTAGTTTTAGTACAGTCTTCTTCCATAGGTAGAGCGATATGACAGGTTGGTATCATGAGGAGCAGGTCACATTAAATAATCTGCAGTAATCACAGAAGCACCAATTAATGGTATCAGCCTTCTGTATGGAACTTGGAAATCAAATGTTCATCCGCAACAGTAAGTAACTGGTTACTGCTGAGTTCACATGGCCTGTGTGGTAACTGCAGAAGGGGGTGATGTACTGCATTCTGACCCGTATCTTTGCATTCCCATATCTCTTCTGGCTATCCTTCAGGTCACAGTTTGAATAACTTCAAAAGCTTCCCAAAGAATACACTTCCTACCTTCCGCAGCCCACACTGCTCAGTCCAAACCCCACAGCAGAGGTAGCACACTCAGCCATTATGTCAGCAGGTGCAATCTAGATGAACCCCCTCAAAGACCCTGCTTTAGTCTGAGTAGAGATTCAGAAAGAGTGAAGTTCTTTTGTCTGTATTATAATGAATTGACTATTCATAGTAATTCAGATTATTAGCATAACTACCAATTAGACCAAATCTGTTAAATTACTTTAGAAGTCTCTGATTCTACTAATCTAATCTTATTAATAAAGATTCTACTCAACAGAAAACATCATGAGCAATGGCAACACAAAGACAAGCATCTCTCATCTCTGCTCTTTCAGGATATAAACAGGAGGCACAATTTACTCATTCTAATCTGATTTATCTACACCAAATTACCCTATCAAACCCCAAACAGTCCAGCCCAGATCTGAGTCATCCAAATATATCTAAGCCTTTTGCAAACAGAGGCAAGAGCTAATCATGTTCAGGTTAAACCAGTTCAAATTTGTGTAAGAACACTGGTGTTGGTGAACTTTGGGAGGGAGCTCCCCTGGATAAACAACCCAAAAGGTATGTTAATTCCAAGTAGTAGCTTCCCCATCGTGATAAATCACTAATTTTCCTGCACTAGTGTTTACCAAAATCCTTAAATGCAAGGAATTAATAACTATTTAGGACTCCAGAAAACAGAGAGTTGATTCTGTCTACTAACACCAATGTTTCAGAGCCGTGCCCACAGAGCTCCGGCGGTGGCAAGTGCTGCACACTATTACTTCAACTTGCTATTATTCCTGCTTGCATGACAGCTCATTTGTCTCAATGAATCTGCTCTTGCCTTCAAATTATCTATGGAATGCTGGAAGACACCTCCAACATGCGCTACCCACTGCCATTCTCTCACCCCTGCCTAGCTCAACAGTTCTTGCCCTTATCTTTAAAAGCAGCCTTTTTGTATCTTCCGGCCAATTTAATGAGGCAACACTTGGCAGAGGTCCCTCAAGACTTGCTCTGCTCTAATAAACACTAGCATTTAGGCTACCAATATCTGCCAGTTTGGATCTGCAGGAACATCACTGCTGCTTGAAGCTGAAACACTGAAACTTTAATGCCCACAAGGTATCGGCATCATATTCAAAAATAGGTGCTCCAAGAAAACAATAGTTACACTGCCAAGCAAATGCATATCCAACCACAGAAGCTGTGGATTAACTCTTTGCTCAACGGAATAGCAGGAAATGGGACACCCATTCCATGCAAAGCCACAGGACAACTGATACAGAATGCAAGTGAGTAAATCAGAGCAACTCAGCCTTAACATACACAAAAGCTGAATCGAACATTACATTTGGAATATGAAACATTTGGTTCTTAAAGTAACCAAGCATTTACCCAGCTTGTGCAGAATGATGGGTTTCGTGCCACAGAGCACTGATTAAAGAATTAACCACACACCCACAACCAACCAACCAAATCTCTGTAATGGAGTAAAAAGTGCCTGGTAAATACTAACAGCACAGTTGCATAAGGAATAGCTGTCGGGGACGTGTGCAGTTTCACATCAAAAATTATGCTTTATGATCATCTTCCCAGGTCTTTTTTTCTGACTGTGTGCTCTCTAACTTCACAGGAAAAGCAGAACCCACTGCTGATAGAAACCCCTTAAAGACTGCAAGGCATAACCTCAATCTCTTGGGAAGACAAGCTCATTTAGCATTTCAACATCATCAAATGCAACTTTCAGGAACATTCAGGAACAAAGGGCATAATCTGCACTTAAAATGGGCAGACCTGTGTTCTGGAAAACACCAAACCTCAGAAATTTTTCAGCAACATGGTGGATAGCTAAGAGTACGAGCTCTGGCTACAGTGCTGCAGCCAAGAGGCTTGGTAGGAAACACAACAGCATTCTGAAACAGTCAAGTAGTAACATTATCCTGTCTAGTCCAGTGGTAAAAAGACTACCACACTGAGTACTCACACTTCACAAAGGGTACTGAAAAGTCAGTCTTGGAAAACTTACAGTGGAAAATAAATTCAGATGCCTCAGAAATCTGCTTTCTAGGACCAGACTCTCCTGGACTAGATACATAATGTTAGGCACAGCTGGACTTGTAAAACTACTCAGAAGTCTCTAAAACATAGCTCTTAAAATTTCATGTAAATTCACAGAGTTTGTAAGCCACAAGATACAGTAACAGTTACTATCATCAGTAAAGGTTTACTAGAAAAGCCAGAAGAGACCTATCGCTAGAAGTATTCCTGCTACATATGAACTGTATTTTCTCTCAAACTTCATATTTGACTGGAAAAATTACTGAAATAAAAACCTTCAGTTACTCCTATAAATACAAAAAAAAAAAAACCACACCAAACCTAAATAACCCCTTTAAACTCAAAGGAACCCTTCAAAAGATTTAAGGTGCTTTTTCCCATCAAGTACTATCCTTTGCTAAGTGAAAGCCAGAAGGTTCTTGGTGAGAACATACAGAAATAAACACTGGACCTATTTCATTAAAGCAAATGGTTTCTCTCTTCCTATTCTTGCCTACTTCACGACATAACCAACCATCTGGTTGGACCAGATGATCTTTTAAGGTTCCTTCCAACCTGGGCGCTTCCATGATTCTGTAACTTGAAAAGCTCATGTTTAATATTGGATCACATGTTGTTGCCTGAGATGCAATCTGCTCACATATTCAGTTTTCTTCCTGCTTAAGGATTGTAATCATTGATATTTGATAGAATAACACTGTGATACTATTATGCAAGCGGGGGGAAAAAATGAGTCAAAAGCCACCGGCTTATTTTGATTTTAAGCGCAGGTTAACCAAGGACATACCAACTAGTTATGGAACTAAATTTCTAAATCTGCCCAAGTATTTTTTGCAGGTAACTGTGAGCAAAAGCTGTTTGAAAAGTAGCAGCCTTGCCTACTGAAAAATAAGCTTGGACAGACTGCAGCTTTAAAGAGCTCAGGTTTTAGCTGCCAAGAGAGCATAAAAGCAGGAAAAGTTCAAATGACAGTGAGCTCTGCCACAGCAGAAGTGGGATGGGGTTTGGAAAGCGTGAAGTGATCTAAGGCTGGCTGTTCCTCACTTCAGGGAGGAAAGCAGCAGGTGGCAGAGTCTCCTGCAAGAGGGCTCATCCCTGACAGGCTGGAGAGTGGAGCACGAGGGAACGGCTCAGAACTGCACCTGCCTTTTCTGTGACCTGGAAAATAATCAACTCAGAAGGCAAATGACCTTTTTTCTTCCAAGTGTACAGAAAGAGGGGGAGCAATGTGGACTACACCAGAATGCCTTCAGGCTATGAATCAAACACCACAAATTATGGCATAACTACAGCATAACCACCAAAAATCTGTTGGTTTTGACGTACCATGCCAGTGCTAGTGGAAGCACTGTTTCCACTAAAAGCACAAGCAGTTCTGAAATTATGTTCCTCAATCTGCCTCACAGACCTCCCATTCAAGATTTAGAAGACTGCATGAGATTCATATACAGATTTTTCTTCAGTTTTAACTAGCCCTGAAGGGAGCAAATGAGTTTCCACAGGGGCCTGTGATAATATACCAAAGCCAACAGTCGTGCAGATAAAATGGTAATGAAGATCCTTTATGAGTTGAAACACAAATGTGAATCCTGCCAAAAACTTTAAATATAATTATTGTTGCACTGATCAGAGTGAAGGCAAATATGCCAGAACATCCAGAAGAGTTACATACCAGAAAATGTTTTTCAAACGTTAAGCCCAACCAAAGCAGTTTGAGTATTTTAGCAAGGAACCATAAAAAGATTATTTTTCATTCCTGTCAGGTCTCCAAGACTACAGCAACTCCTAAGCACCCCCACAACAGGACTTTTGTTCTGTGCAAGGCATTAGAAGAGATGCCTCAAGGAATTATGAGCAGACCACTCATTTGGTTATCTTGATATTCATGGCTGAATTCCTCTCAGTTTTTAACTTGTCCCAGGTCCTGGAGGGAAACTAGCGGTATTCACAACAAGGACGAAGGAAAGCAAGGAATTTGATCGAAACAGCAGGACTGTCATTGGAACCACAGAACCTACCTTGCTTCATAGGAAGCAGGATGGGGCAGGAGTGATCTTTCCATGATGTTAAAGAACTAAGATGTCACCACGAGCAGCCCGAGGAAGCTCCAGGTACACAATACACTGACATCCTGCCTGGTGCAGAGACTTCAAACCTTATTAAATAAATACCCACAGCCACTTGCTTAGGATTCTGGAGTAAAGCTTTTTACCCCTGCAGTGGAAGGCATATGGAATACATTACCATCAGAAGTTATAAAATACCAGCTCATTATGGGACATGGAAGTACTTGGGGAGGAAAAAAACCCTCTCTTCAGCTACACGGCTGATTAAGTTGCAAGTACTTAGTATTCCCCCCTGTTTCAAAAGTACAGCCAATAAAGTCTGCCTCTAAAGAGCGACTTAAGACACTACCAAAATAAGAGCAGGGAAAAGTGTTGACATAAGAAACACGTTCACTTCTGTGCAGCAGGTCTTATTTTTATTACTAATATTGGTTTGATGGAATGAAAACTAAAAATTCCTGATGACCTGCATGGTGCAGGCAGCCCAGCCAGCTGGAGAGACTGCCTGCCCTGAGCCATCTCGGGTATTTACCAGTGGTAAGAGAGGCTTAAGTTATTATTCAACAGGAATAGTGTTGAAGTTTGAGACTTTTCAGAAGTGACTGCATTAACTCCAAGTGCCTAATTTAGGGATGTACTTTTCCTGCTACAGCTGGGCAGCTACAGAGGTCATCATCCTCATCTGCACATTGTTGGGCCCCTGGCCCAAGGCCAGCATTGCATCAGCCCTACCACATCAGCTGCTCCTCGCAAGCTGTCCCCGAGCCCTTTCAGACAAAATAGGCTGCTTTAATTTCTTGCTTCTCTTTTAGACTGAGAGGCCTTAGGGACAGCTCATAGTGAGTGGTTCAGCATGCAGAGCAGAGGAATGGCACGTAGGGGCCAGAGCTGTGACACAGTGGCTGCTGCTGGAGAGAACATGTAACCAAACCCACCCACGGCTTTCAGCAAGTCATTTCAGAAACAAGATATTTCACACGCTAATATTTTGTGAATATCAATTCTTGTACTCATTGGAGAAAAAGAACATCCAAAAACCACCATTCAGTTTTGAAGATTTTGGTCTGAATCCACTTGGGAAAGCTGAGCTACTTCCTAGCTGGTCAGGGGGAGCCAGCAGGGTGGGTAGTGGCCCCTGAGTTCACACCTGGAGCACCATCCCCGACCATGCCACTGAACCGAAATCAGGAATGCCTCATCCCACCTTGCCAGCAAACCTGCAAATCAAAGCTCAGCACTGGTCCTGGCTAAATATAAATGCAAAGAGGCCTCAATTAGCTCAGAATACCAAAAGTCTTTGAGTGTCTTTGCCCACTTTTTGGGAAACTATGCCACAATTGCTGTTGCTGAAACCTTACTGCCAAATCATTCTGCAGATTTCTGCTTTTGCTCAAGACCTTTCATTAAATACAGGTGAAGCTACTGCCTGCAATGTTTTTGAAGCTTCTCAGTCATGTAAGGCTGCTTCCCCTTTCATTTTTGTCAAACTAAGGACAGCAGTGATGACTTCAGGCAAGCCCCAGTGCAATGAGATGTATAAAAATAAACCAGCAAGTTAGAGTACAAAAAAAAAAGACGGTGGCAAAGGAAGCAAAAATAATACAAGTGAAACCTCAAACTATTGTACTGCTCTCTCTTTTTATTTGAAACTTACAGAGAAAACCTACATACAGATACATGCTTATTAGAAGTATTTTTTTCTTGTCCACACTGTCACAATTTAGGAACAAAGGCACAGAACTAAGAGGTTTTATGTTTAACTAAGGATTCACCTCACAGTCTCTATCAGCAGGCTACTTTTGCAAAGGTAACAGACCAAGAATATATATATCAAAGTTTCACCTGGAAAATCATTCCAAAATCAGCAATTGAATTTTTGCACTCAAATCTACTTAGACTCTTGAAGATTCCTGCAAGATTTAACACAAGGCTGCAGATTGATTCTGTACTGCTCCGCCAAAGAGGGACTTGGTCACCATTGTGCTGTTCTTAAGGGCATGTAACTATCAGCATAGTTACATAGTTCACTCATTATACTCCTCATTTTGCTGCACTCTGTATTATATGGTGCTGGGGGAAGCTCTGAAGTAGTTAAGTTTCCTTTAGGATTTAGCAGTTCAAGCTCTACTACTTGAAGGCTGTTACCTTTTCACCTGAGAAAGAAAAGCAGATCCCAAATGATGGATTTTACTGAACTGTGTTAAACTCACCTTTTTCTTTAAAGAAACATTCACTATGATACAAAACTGGCAGAGTAGAACACAGGCAAGCCTTTAGTCTTTGTGAAACACGTTCCTCCTACTTTACAGGAATATCAGCCTTAAAAGCAAGCATTACCACTACATGATATGATACAATAAAACATAGTTAATAGTTTTATAGCCATAATCCTGCCTTCCACTTCAGAGTCAATCCTCACTGGAGGAAAGGTTTGTATGTATCTCATAATTCAGAAAATACCCCTCTTTCCCCACTGAGACAGAGTTCAGTCTTTGTTCAATTGATCATTGCTTTACCTTGTTCTCAACAAGACTCACCATCTTGACATAGGAGCCCTAAAACCATGGTATCAACACTTCAAAGGATATCACAGGCAAAATGTAACAAAAATTACTTCTCTGAAAAGTTTTTTCTATCACGTGTCATGTATATCCATGGAAGATGGCTGTAATACCTCTAATGTCGAAAACTAAGTATCAAAGTATATAAGCATATATAAGCAAAAGCTTCTGAAGAAAAACCTAACAGCGATTCAGGAGAATTCATTGAAGAGTCATCGTTAACCAGCACAACTCCTACACTAGGATGACCTAATAAAGGCAGCAGGCTAAAGCAGGATATGTAGCAGTGGACAGGACGCTACTCGCATTTAAAACAAGGAAGCACAGTGGAAATTCATCTGGATTACTATGCAGAGACAGCAAACCCAAAGCCTTGGAATGCAATTGTTCCGATTGTAACAACTGAACTCCAGATCTAGCTGCTCCAATGTACTTTGACAGATTTTAAAGCTCAGTTTGTACAAGCAAAGGCCCATAAACACAGACTCACCCCCAACAAACTGAAAACCCACCTGTTCTTAAACTCTTCACCCCATCTATCCCTACAGACTGCTCCTGCAGCTGAAACACGGGTCCTTCACATTCAAACTCCCAGACCTATGCATTCCCATTCACTTCATTTGTCTGCAGGAAATCCAAGCACGTTACATGCAGTCAGGGTTGTTTATCTTCGCAAAATAAAGGCGCACTTGGTGTCCGAGCTTCTGCTAGTACTAAAAATACAACAGGGTGCAGGCTGAACTCTGTTGTTTTGTTCAAATAACTCATTTTGAAGAAAGCTCATAAAAGGGAGAGAGTCACCTGCTTTCCAGTAGCAAAACTCAATACCAACTCCATTGGGAAAGAACTGTATGTCACCTCTCCAAGGAGAAATAACTGAAATATCCTAAAAATGTACCATCAAGAAAAAAATGTCATCTTCCTCCTGTGCTTTAACAAAGTTGCAAAAAGCTGCAATATTGGTCTAGAGGCTTCCAGGAAGTATTATCTATAACAACTTTCCCATCTTGAACTCAGGATTCATTTAAGGAAGCTACTGACTAAGTTCTTCAGTGACATCATCTACCAAGTATTTTTGCTCAAAGTAAATTTAAAACAGAATTAGTCTTACATTGGGAAGACTTGTGCTAAAATCTGGTCAAATTCCTTACATGTACTTCTTTAAAAGAATACTTTAGCAATACATTTCAAATTATACCTTATTAAGACAGCCTCAAAAACTCCACTTTCTCAATAGATTTACAGTTTTATGCACTGATATTAAAGAGGTGAAAATGTAATAGATGGGGCCAAAAAAATAAGACTTACAAACCTGCCAGTACTTGCCATGACTTTTAAGACAGCATGTACAGCTTCAGTAGGATGGGACCTAATGATTGCTCAACTGATCTTTCCCCTTTCTTCCCAATTTAGTCCCTATAGAGCACAGCTGAACAAAATGCTGGAAATGC
>VZTI01005471.1:2200107-2263625 GCA_013397865.1 Struthidea cinerea | reverse complement strand
TTTTTTTTTTTTTTTGGTGAAGTCATGCAAAAATAGAATTCTACTTGTTATACTCCCAATGCACAATAAAGCCACAAGCACAGTAAAGTCCCTGGCATCCCAAAGGATACTTATCCTGTCTAAAGCAATTGCTGTATTGGCAAAAGCTATGAGCTAACCAACTGTTTTAGGCAAAGCTTGAGTCTTGATGGAATTGAAGAGCAAAATTACACTGAAGTTAACAGCAGCTTTCAGGTTTTATCAGTGTTAGATGTTCAACATGAGGCACAGCAACGTAAGCTCAAAATAACTACTTGAACGCACACTCCTCTGAGAAGGAAGAATGACAGCCCCTGGCAGAAGTTCATCTGTATGTCTTAGTACTACAACAGAAAGATAGAAATCCATGATCCTTACCAGCAAAAGTTGAGCAAATCCCCACACGCCCTTGCACGTATCTGCCTTGCCCCAAGGATGGAAGATGGCAGTAGTCAAACATTTTAAAAAAGCTACAGAGGAACACATGTGCATGCTAGGTCAAGAATTGTTTTGTATGAATGTCATACACAACACAAATGTCATCTTTCAATGTATTCTAGAATAAAATTCCATCAACTGCAAGATGATTAAGCTACTTTGTGTGTTAAATGTATTCAAGTCCCAAGTACAGTGATTTTCTCCTTGCTCTTTCATCAGAAGAAAGAAGTCAGGTATGCTACATATCTCTAGCATGTAGTTATCTAAGTCCTTGTTAAGGTAAAACATTTTAAGTATGACATTTCCTACAACAGATCGCTGTACCAGCATTGTTGTATAGATCTAAATCGAAACTCAAGATTTATCATAGGACCCAGCTGATAAGCAGCTTATGTCAAAACAATTCTGTACGGTATTGCAAGGCTATTGCTAGCACATCTCAACTATATTTAGTTTAAAAAATCACAAGTAACTGTGATATGAAACAATACTGAAATACGTATAACTTGTCCAGTCACATCCCTCCAAAGTTCAGCCCCGCAAAGAGAAGGCCAGAACGCTGGATTTGGAATTGTCAACATCTACAATCAAAAGCCACAATACCTAATAAATAAAAAGCAAGGAACAAGTAGGTAAAGATTGAGTGACTGCTTTAAATTGCACAAAGACAGAAAAATACACAAGCCAGAAGAAACAGCACAAACAATTAGTCAGAGAATTATCTGCCATTTAAAACTCAGCTTCGTTAACATGAAATTTCCAAGCTACTGCTAGAAGGAATTCTGGCTGACCTTATAATCCAATCTTACTCTATCATATCAGCCAATGTGTTCACAACTTGCGAGGTAAGCTTAGTTCATACATTTCATGTCTATACCTTGGCTGCTCTTCCCACCTACTAGATATCAATGTTTGTACACGCATATGATTTGATGTCGTATGGTCATACAAACCATTTTTTAAGGAGCGAGTCAGAGCAGTAACTTTTTTGGTCTTGACTTCAGTAAGTAGGCACAGAGTACATACTCAGCTGAAAGTGAGAGCTGCAACAAGCCAGACTCTCTCAGTTGCCCCTGTCTCCTTCTCCTACAGCACTGTAGAGACCATTCCTAACACCACCCTTAACAGCCCTTCTTTTTCACTTCTCTCTTATCAGCAACAGCAGCTTCAAAGAATCACACAGAAGCCTGGATGATGAAAAAGGAGAGAAAGGATTTGCAGTTAGCCTTGGAAAGCTTCACTACCTGGATTTCTGCCTGCTTATAGCCATCCACCTTGTTTCCTTGCTAAAGAACACAGACCCTTTGATTCACTCTAACTCAACTTCAATCATTTGTTTTCTTTTTTTAAATTTACATGACAAAGGTTGGATTATGCTGACATACATTAAACATTTGTGCCAGAAGTAAAACTCTGTACTTCAGACTGCATTCCTGAGGAAAAAAAAAACCAAGACAGGAGAAGGAAAGCTGATTTTATAAAGTGAGAAGAAGGAAACAGCGGGGAGAGATATGCATCATGAAGAAACATGAAAGGGAACACTTTCCCAATGCTTTTCTACCCTTGGAAACAGGCAGAGAAGATTTATCACATGCCCACAGATATCAGGTTTGACACAGTTTCTTCTCTTTCCTACCTCAGAGGCTAGAAGTAACTGGATAGCATATGGGAATTGTCTAGGAGTGCACATCATACGGTTTTATTACAAAGGAGAGGAAAAAACCAGAAGAGATTGGCTTTTTCCATTCCCTTTTTAAATTAAATCAACTATCACACATCTGAGTCATCTCCAAACCCATCAGTTTTCTGTCCAAAGCACTCCATGGGTCTGTGAAAGGACAATCACAAGTGCTAGCTCATAAGCCTGACTACACTCTAAAGTTTCTTCTTCGATGCTATACATCCCTGTAAGAAAAATGCTGAAAATTTCCACACCCACAGCAAGAGGAGGAAAAAGTCTGTACAAAGGTCCAGTTTTACAAGTACACAGACTGATTTAGAGCTCCTGAAGCCTCAGGAAGTTATCTAGGAGAAATCAAAACAAGTTCAAAAATTTCAGCTTTGACAGGAAAGTGAGTGTGCTAAAAACAACCTCAGGAATTTAATTCATCAGAGCACCACTTTAACTCTGGTTCATGATAATTTTAGAAAGGGATCCATAAATACCCACCATGAGTATTTTGTACAACACTAGGAGGATCAACTTGAAGCTGGGGCTACTTGTCAAAGTTTTCTGCTCTCAGTGGAAATACCCAGAAGAGTCTGAAAAGCCCATCTACATATGAGAGGACCTCATCCTGAAAGTCAAGCATCGTCTCTACTGGCATTTGAATCCAAGACCTCTCAATACCACAAGAGCAATCCAGCTGGAGTGTTCAGTGTAATACACAGCACAAGTCCATGTAAGTATATTGATTGTGGCCAGACCATAATAGTATTTCATTTTTCTGCCCTAGAAATGAATGCTTTCTCTACCATTGGAAAAAATACTGCGGCTACATAGAGACACAGTAGTTAAACTGTTTACTTTGAGAAAAGCTGAGCAACTGAAACTGTTCTACCCTCCATCCTTGTCCAATGCTAGCCTAAAAACAAACAAAAAGCCCCCAATGAAACCAAAACCATTCCCCTTCCAAAGCACATCCTTTGAAAGTTCAGCACATCTTAATCTTATTAAAACTGTATTGAACCCTCCACCCTGTAATCAGGGGAAAAACCTAAAATATGCAAGATCTCATTTAAGCAGGCTCTCCATTTTGGCCCACCCACTCTCGCTGACCAATTGTCTTAAGTGCCTGGGTCCTTACAGAGGAAGGTATTACATTACATTTGTCTTTCTGAAAGCCATGTCACAGGTCACCTCCATGCACAGGAATGCAAATGGCCAGGACTTTATGATCACATACCCTAATGGCAGAAACCCTCCTCACCTGAATAGAGAGGAGGAACAAAAGACAGTGGATCAAAATCCCCTCATATGCCTCCCCTTTCCAGAGACCCAGCACGTGAGTGGACACAGCCATACATCCACAACAAGGATCAGTATTAAAGCTCTTCTCTCTAAAACACACATGAAGCTTCGCTGTCAGAAAAACCACAGGAAAAGTCTGTGATGCTCACTCATTCACAAACATTCGCAGGATTAACTTTCAAAAGCATTTGGACAGATTTTGAAAAGAATCCTTCCCAAAATACTATCATTTTGATTCCTCTGCCCACTCACCCTCCTTTGAGGGAGAACTGAAGGCTCCTGAAGACTTTTTTTTTTTTTTGACATTTTCTATTTATGTTCCAAATATCTCCATCTCAGCAAGAAAGGAAGAGGTCAAGGATATATTATACTTGCAGGACTTTATAATATCACAGGAAAAAAAAATTTGTTCAGTGAAATTTATTATTAGGAGCAAAACAATTTTAATTACAAACTATTTACTTTGCAAATGGAAAGCATGTTGGGTACAAAATGCCAAACATTGCCAACCTCTGAAAGAACATCATTCTATTACACTACAGATCAGTAGAACTCGTGTGTTTCGATTTTTTTTTAAATGGAAGTTTCATATACGGTATTGCTACATTAACAGATTTAATGATATACTCTAATTTCTAGGCATTTTAGCTAGTAGATGGTTTCTAGATAGCTAGACAGATCACATTTGGCTACAGAAGGACAATGAGACAAACTGAAACACTACAAAATTATTCAATGTAACATTTTTTATGAAAAATAATCAAAACAAAGAATCATAGAATATCCTGAGTTGGAAGGGACACATCAGGATCCTTGAGTCCAACTACTGGCCTATCCCCAAGAGTCACAATATGTACCTGAGAGCATTGTCCAAACGCTCCTTGAACTCCATCAGGCTGGTGCTATGACCACTGCCCTGGGGAGCCTGTTCCAGTGCCCCAACCCTCAGGGAGAAGAACCTTTTCCCAAAACCCAACCCTGACCTGAGAGGCGGCTTTCCCTGGCTGGAACACCAAGCACGGAACCCACAGAGCCTCTACCGCCAGCAGAAGAACCTCCCCAAAACCTTGAGGAATCAACCGCTTGGCAACATAAGAAAAAGGCAGCCAATCATCAGAAACTGCTTTCAGCTTCAAGGAACATTGGCATCTGTATTTTGGTTTTGCTATCAAACCTAGATGAGAAGAAGAAGGTTTGAGAACAGTCTTACACCAGGGGAACATCTGCAAAGGTGTACTGGGAAGTAGGAAGGAGAGGGAGAATTGTCCCTCCAATGCAGGAAAACATTTCCCCTTATTGCCCCAGTTTGTCTTGCTCAACGTTCTACTCAAATCTGAGATTTGTAGTGGCCTCCTGCTGGTTTTTGAAGCAAATAAGCCAGTGACCCAGAATGTAATTAAGGGAAAGGAACTGTGTAGTTTACCTCATCCAATTTGCATTTTCCATACTAACTCATAGCATGAAAAGCTGTTTAGACATACTTTCTCTCACTGCTCTACTGAACTATTTGCTATTAGAATCATTAATATAATGTGAGAACTCACTAGGTGAGTTTAAAAACACTTTGATTCACATTTACTTTAATCGCCTTTTTCCTACAAATGCATACAGTTGTTTAGACCGTTCACAAGCAGATAGGCTTTGAGCAAGCATAGCAGCTGTACTCAATCATTTGTACAACTTGGCATTTCAGCAATTCTTGGCCAGTTTTTTTACCCTATAATCACTTTCTTTCCACCTCCTTGAAGTGCTTTTGGCTATTCCTTTGCCTCAGGTTTTGCTACTTCCAGGGCAGAACTCACCGCTGTCTCCACAAGCTGGCTTCAGCAGTGGTTCATGTGTTCCCCAGCGATGACACCAACAGCCCAAAGTCCTGTTAGGAAGGCTTATCCCATAAAGCAAGACCACGGTCACTTAACATGGTGGAGATCATTTCCCTGAAGCCACCTTAAATTCACGTTAAAAATTATACAAAGCACATATCTAGACCAACGCTCAACCTGGAACCAAGAGCAGCATATCAGTCACAGAGGCTTGACAAATTTCTACACTTGAAATAAACTACAGAAAGCTTGTCCTAATAAACTGTTGGAAAAATGTCCTCAAATTTGTAGGACGCCATTGAGGAATGCTGGCCAGTATATTCTAACACTCAGTAATATGCACAGCAAGCCAACCAGAACTTGCTATGGAAACAAAACTGGCCACTCTTCTCCAAAAAACAGGCTTTGCTTGAATTTGAACTTGGAGATTTCAGCTCCAAGGATGCAATGACTTAGCAGCTGTCACAGAGGTCTTATCTTACTGAACGATGAAGTACAGTCTGAGGACTTCATGTAGTTTCAAAATCCTTTGATTATCTTTGGAAAAGAAACTCATCAATCCACCAGAACCTAATCATTACAGGAAACGTAACTTTTTAACAACTTCTTAGCTTTTTAACTGAGAAACTTTTTTCTTCAAAGTCCAATCGGAAAGAGATATTGCTCTTAACAGCTTAATTTGAAATAGTCAAATCTATAAAACTTAATAATTTTATATTAAGAACATAGATCGCCTCTGAAGAAGACTGTACTGCTGTACTAGATTTTTTTTTTGTACTAGAAGCAGTTAATTCATAATGAACATGAAGGTGATCTCTTCCAAGACATTTAAAGCTAATGAAAAAAAGACATTCTGGATCCACATGTGGTATTAAGTTTTCACCACATATGCATGGAAAGAAAATTCTCATGTTCCCTCAGTAAATTTTGCTTGTGGAGAATGTGGAAATTATCTGAGAGCACTGTGCTAGGCTTCAGGATATGGGATTGAAAACCAAACTTCTATCACTTGCTTTTCTTGACTTCTAAATTTTATGCATTGTTTACCGTTTCGGGGGGGGGAAGAGAAAAAGGAAAGAAAGCACAAACACAAAATTACTTCTAAATCTTTCTCTGCAAGCTGCAAGCAGAGCAGCTGTGTTCATCCAACGCTTATTGGGGGGAAAAAATTGTTTTGGAACAAAATAAATACAATTCAATAATTGAAGTTAGACTTCAAAATCTATTTGCAAACTTCACAGTCCTAACTATGTACTCTCACAATGATAACCTCAGTACAATAGCTCAGGACTACACTTACATTTCTTGGGAAAAGCTGCAACAGTGAGTTTCCCTGTGACTAAATATAATCTTCCCAGAGATGCATCAGACAGACTCATAACTATTCTGTAAAAGAAACCTGCTGAAAGGTAAAAATGTGACAGCAGCACTTTTAGAGAGGGATCTGGCCAGAAAGATCGCAATGATGAAAAAAGCGCATTCAAGAAATCTGTCCTTTCAAAGCACGGGACTCTTTCTCAAGTCACCTTCAGCTTTATCTACACAGCCCAAATAAAAAGATGCTGGTTGAATAAGGCCATTATTTGGTCTACTCTTTCCTTAAGTTAAAGGACAGCAATGCTCCAAGGCAATGCTAAATTTATTATTTAATGAAAACAAAAGAGGAACAGAACACATTTAAGACACATTTCTCTGAGGTATATTACTGAAAGATAAAAGATAAAAGATCAAGTACAAGACTTATCCAGCATGGCATAGATAGCTTCTTCCTGCAGACGTACCCTTGACAAAAACAAAGACCATACCAGGCTGGAAAACAGGGAATGCTGCAGGCTCCAAGGCTGCTGCACGCTTTTTACCGAAACAGAATGTCTGTCTCTGGTATATTGTCTTGTTGCAAGGTTTAAAAAACCTACCCAGCTTCTACAGGAGAAGCATAAAGCCACAATACCACTAATTCACAGAAGACAACTTCAATTTATTAAAATTACATAGCTATGACCAACTCACATACTTATATAAGCTGAGTTGCTGTCTCCTCTCCTTGAGAGTTAGCCAGCACTGCAGGGTAGCAGACCAGAAGTAACATTTTAAAGACGACAAGCCAACAGCATTACACCAATCTGTAAAAGAAGTACATTCAGTCTTTATCATTAGACATTTAATCTTCTGGTACTGTTCCTCTAGTACAGCACATAACATGTAAGTACGCAGTCAGAAAGGTAAAAGAAACCCAGGAATCTACCAAATACAAAAATACTCTGTGACCAGATCCCTCAACCTGGAACTAATGCTGATTTGTCTAGGGTCTGTAAAAACCCAAGTACATTGAAACTTAGGGGGTTTTTTTGTTATCAATTCCTTAGTTTAGGGGTAAATTATGAAATACTTAAACTGTGTTCAAGCAACAGGTGCACACCTTCTACGGGCAGCCACTAGCAGTTTTAGCTATCCCTCAACAAACATCCTACATCACTATGCATCCCTAGTCCCATTCTCCTCTCTCTTCTGTATCCACAGATAAAGATCCAAATAACATTTTGCAGTCTGCTATTATAATGCAGTTTGGCTGATTTTTTTCTCTGTCTTTTTATTAGTGCATTACCCCAAGACTTGTCATCCCACTGCTCTGAAACAAAAATAGTACACTTCTGAAGAGAACCGAGCCACTTGTTCTTATAAAAAGATTATCATGCCAGTACAAAGGTTGTTGTTTCTAACCGAGTTACTCAAGCATCCTGCAATAAGCCATTCAGAAGTTCATCGTTACTTGTCCAAACAGATTAGTCATATTAGTGCTGAAGCAATGGCATTATGTAAAAGACTGCTTCCCTCTGATCTGCTTCATTAGCTCCAAATCATATTTACAAAATGCAGCATGCTACTACAGCATGTCTGCGGCAATCAGCAGTTAAAACACTTTCTTTTACCATTACCCATGATATATGAACACATGGGTGGCCAAAGTGTAGCCCATGGGTGCTGGGCTCTCACAACTGCCTGCTCACTTCGAGCACAAAAGATAGAGCCCACGGAGAGCAGGAGCTGTAGCTCTCATCACTTCATCTCAGTTTTAGTGCATTTGTGCAGAGGGGTAGCCCACAGACAGACAAAGGCAGCAACAATGTGCTGCTCCATTTTCAAGAACTTGTGCACATTTATAACTGCTGATGAAACTGAGCCATCCTCCAATGGACAGAATTTAGATATTTATTCAACTTGACAGAATCAAGCTATTTAACAATGCGAGGAGAACAGGGATGAAATAATGGGACTAGGATGTTATGAAGTGGAGAAGAGGTAGAATAAATACTGACATATCCCATTGTAAGTCTCAAGCTGACATTATCGAGTCGGCTTTGGAAACTAGGACAAGTGATCTGAATCATGACAAAAAGGCTTTCAAATATACACTGTCTGCTCTTTGTTTGGATTTGAAGAAAGCAAGCAGCTTCCCTGAGCTGGTGGGTACATTCTCAGAACTCGAGTAATTTTCAATTTACCTATTTAACACGGAAAGTTTTCCACAGAAAACAATCAAGCAAGTTAGCCTTTGGATATGTTTGCTGTGAGAAACCACATAGGTTATGGATGTGCAGTCAGCAAAGTGCAATATGTAGGCCAGACAGAATTTACTGGGAAAAAATATGCATTATTGTTTATAGGGTGATAGTATCATATCTGGCATCCTAAACCTGATTCCCATAGCTCACTACTTGGTGAGGAGTGTGAGTGGAAGGAAGATGTGTGTATCTCTCACAATAAGTAAATGGAAAACTTTGTGGTTGTTTCACTACCTGATACTGGAAAGAGAAAAATACATTCCTGCAACTAATTAAGAAAATCCATGGCTCTGGGCCAGACTACACTGACAAATTTAACCACATCACTACCCCCTCCTTCCCCATTTACGAAGCAAGCTGTATTTTCAAGGTTACTGAAACTTCTGATTCTTGATACTGGCACGAGCTACATGACAGCAGCAGGGCTTCAATGCCTGTCCCTGCTGCTCTGCATGCCCAGCACACCAGCTCAACTCTGTCTCTTCCACCATGAAATTCTCAAAGACTACCAGAGCCGAAAACCTGTCCCAAGCCTACTTACCTGCCTATAGGCCTTCTCAAACAAGATTTATTACTTTCTCACATATATTTGTACGTATTTAAGTTCGAAGAAGGGGTTGGCAGATCTGCACAGAAGTTACCACATGAGCAGGAATACATACTGCTTATCTCAAAAACTCTCTAAAGTCTACTGCATTAGCTGCACAGGAATTATCCCTACCCAGTCCCTCTATCACGACCGTGATGCTTTTTTGGTAGATATAGAAACAGACTCTGCACTGTGAATAAAGACATATTTTCCCCAAAGAATCCTTACTGACAGTGGAGGAGTTAGGTCCACTCTTTTTCAGTGTGCAAGAAAATAATTCCTTCTGCTTCAGTTTCTATTGAAGAAAGGAAATGCTGTTCAAGAGACAAGGCTAGTGAATAACTAATGGTAAATGGCATTTTTGTAGAAAACAATGCTCTTCTAGAGGGAGCCTATCCCTTGAAGCACGCAGTGCTGTATCCACCATCATCTATACACACAAGAGGGTTAGAGGTGCCTAAATGTGCAAGTTACTGGTCCTCAAAAAGACCTGGAAAAAGGTTCTACCCCAAATTCTGGGTCTCCATTTCACATCCCTGAGTTTCTTTCCTAAAAAGGACCAAATCCGTAAAAGGCAAGCCATGCAGTTTCAGGAATTTCCTACCTGTGATATTAAAACCAGAAATGAGATTCCATACTTGGTGATTTTTCTTTTCATTTAGGCTGAAGAATTTGGGGAGAGAAGAGGTAGCATCACATTTTGCTGGACAGTGATTCAGTACTACAAGGGTGAGTACTATTTAATTTCACAACTTGCATAAATTTTCCGTCCTTCCATTAAAGCGTAAGACACCCCAGTTCAAGTACTCCCATATACAGACCCCTTTTAATTCAGCAACTTCAGCCAGGTTGCTGTACACAGCAAGAAGAAAAATAAACTCAAAAATCACCACCCGAAGCCCAAAACCAAACAAAACCCCAGAACACTCCCCACTTTTTAAAAAGTAATTTATAAAAGGGACAGACATACACCAGACAGGCATCTTGAATACCAATTCTCTGACTGGACTGGCTATTTCTGGATCAGTCTTTTTGGTATGTTCTATTCTCACAGCCACATGGAGCTGTTTTCCACATGCCACAGTACCAGATCCTACCACCTGGAATACAAATGCTATACCAGGTCATGTGATAGCAAGGGGGGAAAAAAAGTAGTATTACACCAAAACTAATCATAGTGTCACAGACCCTTCCTCACTACAGTATCCCACTGTTTCCCTTTTTTTTTTTTCCCATCTTCCTACCACTAACATGAACTTTCAAGGTCAATCACCTCTGTGTAAAGCCGCAGAGGGCTGTCAGGGTTTTAAGATGCTCAAGGCAGATCTAATCTAAGGATACTGCTTCAGATTTGCAAGTAGTGGTTTTTGCTTCTTGCCCCATCTGCTGTAGAGCATAAATTCTGCCACCCAAGATTATCCCACAGAGATCACCAGGAGGGCACAGTTCTTTCTCAGGAGCCAAGGAGTCAGCAAGCCTCCACCATGCACAGTGGGGTATGCACACCACCATGAGAAGTGGCACTCACACAACACATAATGACACCCACATGGTGTCAGCTATCAGAAAAGCACACATACGGAAGAGCCCTCTGCTCTACATGGCGTGCTAATGTGCTATTTCATTCTTCAAGCATATCAGAAGTCACCTGTTTCAATATAAAGTTCTCTTTAAGACTGATTATCTTCATCTCTTCCAAAGCCTACAGGAAAAGACAGAATTACACAAAGCTAGAAAGCTTGAAGTGAGTTTGCCCATGTTCATTCCTCAACCAGAAAACAGTTCCTAAGTCTTACTTGCACACTTATTTTTCTACTTGCTGTAAAAATGCCAGTGGCAAACAGAAGCATTAAACAAAACAGCTCCATGCTCAGATGAAAGATATCTTTACTTCAAACACAAATGAGATTCCACAGCGCACGTTGTGGTTTTCAGGAACAGAAACCAAATCTGTCACTTGGAGACAGATAAGCCCGTCTTCTGAAGAGTCTTGATGCTGACAAATTTCTGCAGCTAAAAATCCAGCTCAGATAAAGTTTCTTTTCCTGAACTAAGCCACCTCGAAGTTTAGGATGAAGCATGCTTGCTACAGAACTTCAAAGCAGCTGTATACAAGACAGAAATAAATCACATTTCCTAAGCAAAAAACAGCCTATGTATAATGCTCAGTTTTGATGAAAAGGGGGGATGGCCCATCTCATCCACAAGTTTATAGATTATGCAAGAGCGGAGTCTTAAAGTTCGGAGCACAGTATTTTATTAAGAACTAGATAAAGCTATTTTCATTCCAACATAAACATACTCGGTAAGGCACAAGAAAAAGGAACCACCTGCAAATTTGAAGTGTTCCAAATAAAAATCGTTGTCTGTGGTTTCCTGGAGACAACATTCTTCTGTAACATTCATAAACCATCATTTTGTCCCCAAATCCCTGTGCATTCTTAAGCCAGAAAAAGAGTAATGAGTCACAGCCATAACTTAAAACAAGATTCCTAAAACCACACCGGCAACTTCAAAGTGGTAGATCAACTTCACCACCTTAAAAGGAAAAAAAAAACCCAAAAGCTGAAAGCTGCTGATGTTCAGTATTTTCAGAGCCACCTCAGATGTGGCATCAGCAAACACTGCCCACACAGAAATAGCTGATCCTCTCCGCAGCAGAGGAAGCAGAACTCTCAGCTGAGCAGAAATGACAATATTGCTCTTCAAATATCTCACTTGAGTTAACACCTATTGCAGCTAGAGACTACACAAATTCAAATACATACAATCCCTGTTTACGTCACAGCTGAATGGGAAATAGGCTACTCTGAAGCAAATGCAACTAAAATGTTGTTGGTTCGATTTGCTCCTGTCCGTTTACCTTTCCTTTGAAATCCTTCCTCAGAAACTGGGGTATTTCACACCAACTTCAGCTTAACTTTAGTAATGGTCTTCATTACAAAGAGACTATAATTTCCATGGACTGAAAAGACTTAGATCCTGTTTTCAAATTACAATAAATCCCACCCAAGTTCTGTAACTTGTGGTTCCTCTTTTACATCTTAAATCCAGCACTGAAACTCCATGATCAGAGGACAGCTGGAAGATGTTTAATCTCTTTGATTTCTCAGGCTTTTTTATTAAAGCAACAAAAGGACATTAAGGCTCACACCCACACCACACAAGGGGTACAGGACAACAAGACCAATCTACAAGGGAGGAAAAAAAAGCCACAAGTGCATCTCAGCTGCAATTCACTGCATTGTATAAAATTAAAGTGGGAGATGAAACACAAGTCCACTCTCCTCCTCAGACAGATTATAGATGTCTTTTTCACTCAACTTCCACAGCTGTTAGTGAGGAACGCAGACAGAAGTAACTCTACAGAAGCGACATTAACACACATGGAATCAGTGGCATGACGGGGAGGCAAAGAGCAGAAACAACAGTACCAGTCAGATATTTTCTCATAGGTGAGAAGGTTAGGTATGCTTTGTGAACAAGTATTAAGACACCAGAAGATTTAACAAGGGTCAGCCTTGTTATGTAGAAGGAGGAAAAAAAACCCAACCAAAAAAACCACACGATTTTTTTCTGAATGCTTTTTCATCAGTAGTTTTATAACAATGTAAAGAGAACTGCAATGCTACATTCTTTAAAGAAAAAACTTCTTGTCAGATAAACTGAAAGCCTACAGAAAATACAGCAAAGCTGACTACACAATAAATTATTAGGTGTAATAAATTAAAACATTAAATAACCTTTAAAAGTAAATAAAAAAATTAAATTAAAATTTTTGTTAAATAAAAATTAGACATTTATTATTCCACTTACCAAACAATAAAAATACTTGTTCAACAGCTAGTTTTTAACAGTTATCCATCCTTTGATACTTACAACAACTAAGTATTTTCAGCCTCTCAAAAAAATACGAATTTACTGCTTTTCTTACTCTGATCATTGAGTTTGCCCATTTAATTTCTAAGGGCTGTCAACTTTCCCAAGTCTCATTTTTTCTAATTAAAACTGCAATATTTCATGCATGCTGAGGATTATTTCAGGATTTCTCCCCATCCATACAACAGCCTGCAGCATAAATCACAATTCCATCTCCCTTGCACTGAAAGGCACTTTCACTGTGGGGGAGGAAGTGGGGAGGAAGGACTAAAAACCCCCTGTCTGCTAATGACTTATCAACGTAGCAGCCTGGTAAATTTTTTTACAGTACAGTCAACCTAATTTATCTTTTTAAGTAAGGGAAGAAGCTACTTTACAACTGACATGCTCTTAACATTTTTGAAGACAACTTTTGAAGCCATCAACTAATATTTTAAGTAGTTACACATTACAGCAATGTACAGGGAAGCCACTCTTAAAACTTCTAGCACAGACAAGCATTTGGTACGTTCAACATCAGCTAGAGCAGACAGACCAGCAAGTATGCTAGTTCCTCAGAACAACACACTTTTCATATGGTAGGAGGAAACAGTGTATAGTTATGCTGTTGGTGCATTAGGCAGTCTAGGTTGCTCTGCTGCTGCTATGGGGCTGTTTTGTCAGCAATGATGAAGCACTGTATTAATCTTTTAATAGTATTTCAACAGTAAAGCATGTAAGCTAGGTATCAGTAGAATAGCATCAACAATGGTAACATGAGTTTTGCAAATTGCTGCAGCCACTGGTCTTTATGTACAGGCAAGCAGAGTCATGTGGGCTCTGCAGAGAGGTGACTTATTGCTGCCTCTTTCTCCTCTGTACAAGCAGTTCAAACTGTTGCACCACAAGGTTGCTACCTTCCCAGCTCATCTCTGCAACACTTTCCCCCTACCTCTCTCACAACCCAAAGGATTACTCGTGGAGTTGCTTCCCTTTGGTGACTGAAATCTCCATTAAATGCCCAGCCATCAGCTGCATGTTGTTCCTCAACAATCCAACTTTAGCAATACTGAAACAGAACAAACATTGCCCCCTGCAAAAATAAAATAATAATTTTTTTTTAAAAAAAGTCTGTCAGTTCACTCCATATACAACCACCTTGCATACTGCCTCTGCACCCTGAATACAAGAGTGCACATTCCTTTAAAGTTCTTCCTCAGACCATGGTTTCTTAACACCATGTCCCCAGTTCAGCAGCAGGACCATTCCAAAGGTATTCTCATCCCTTCTACCCCCACTTATGCAGTTAATTTCCAGTGTTCCTTTCCCTTACCACCCACAGCCATGACAGTACACTTGTTTGCAGGAACACACCATTTGTCAGACCATGAAATTATCCTGCTACAAAACAGCTTTCTCTTTTTAGTTTTTCTAAGCTTCTGTTGCCCACTGACTCCTTTCAGAATCCAACACCTTGCCCATCTCCTTCTCACCTTGTAATTTCCACACCTGCTAAGTGCAGGTGACTTCCCTCACATGTTAAAATTCAGAGAGATAACAAAAGGTCAGGCAGAAATCTCATGAACCAAATACTGTTGATCTAAACTCCCAAACTAACTACAATCACTACACAAAGTTTCATTCCATTCCTCCCACTATATAAAATTATACCACTTCAATCAGTCTGCAGAAGTGATGGCAATGTGTGGTTTTCAGTGGAAACACAGAAGACACAGAAGAAGCTTCCATTAACCGGACATTTAGCAGGAAAACACTAAAGGAAGAATTTCTACAGCTACATGTGATTAGTCATGTGTTCATTTGCATGTCAACATCCAAATCAGAGACCGACAGTTGAAGTAATCTTTAAGATCTGGGAACAAACTCAGAAAAGGTAAGGAGTAATAACCAGTTGAAAGTAACATACCCAAACCATGTGGGCTAAACCTGAATCTTTCCCATGCCAAAACACCACTTAGGGCAAGTACAAAGTGCACATTGGTCTCCAAACTACACCTAGGGAAACCCCCAAGCACTTCCACAAAACCAGTTTAGATTAAAATGACTTACCTATAAAAGAGGAGCATAAAGCCTACTTCAGATAGTATTTCAAAAAGGAAGAAATTGACCACAAGTCTTCATTATCTTATAGGTTGTATTTATTTGGGAAAACTAGTTCAACAAGTTGCTTGCCTTTGAAACAAGGCATCGCTGAATGTATCAGCATTAAAGCTAGCACATTCCAGACCTCAATGCCAATGCAGGTCTCTTATTCCTTGGCAACAAAAGTCTCCATATTATTCCTTCCAAACAAACAACCCTCCCAGCTGATACACCGCAGCAGAGCATGCTAATTTAACTATGTGTCAAACCTTTCTCTCAAGTAGAAAGGCTGATGAGCTGGGAGGCCACTCTGATGAAGTGAACAGAGATGCAGAAAGTAACGTTACATGAATGTGCTAAAAGGAGCTCATGCCCTGCTTTTTGAATGCTCTACAGGCTCCCCGCCCATAGGTTTAGTGCCTTGAAAATGCCGTGCCAGAAAAGTGGGCTATTGTATTAACTAACTAGCAGGAAAAACAGCAACAGCCAGGAATGTTACTGAAAAGCAAGGTCATAGGAAGCCAAGTGTTAGAGTCTAGCATCTCCATCAGATAGTCTGACACTTTTCACAGAAGTCTGGCATCATTTGGCTCTTTCAGGTAAATCTCAAGATATTTCAACTTCAACTCTTACTGGATTAATAAATGCATAGATTAACAGATCGAGTTGGTATTGTTCACATAAGAATGATATAAACTAAGAGGAGAGTCTTGCATGGATATTCCTGCCTAGGCAACACATCCTGGCGGGGTTATTTTTATGCTGCAGTAAACAGGCACATTCCATTCCACCTGTAAGGTCAGCAGCAGCACCTCTGCGCTCCCTCATCCATTTGTTTCTCATAAATTTGCTCCAGGTTGGCTTTCATTTTAAATATCTTGCAAAGAGTTTTAAACTTTTCAGAAATTGATGCAAGGAAAAAAAGCAGCAGTCAGATTTTATTGTGTAGCAGCCCCCAAAACAATAGACACCTTGCAGCTAAACAGTCTGCAGTTCTGTTTAGCTAACTAACATTGGTTTTAGCCCCAGGTGCAAGAGAAGAGAAAGAAACAGTGACAAGTTTGTTCGTGTTTTCAGTTTTCACAGTCTGGAGATTTATTATGCTAGGTGTGTGTGATATTGTGCAATCCTCTCACAAGGGAAAAAGAAAGACTAAGAGCAGAAAAAAATATTAAATTTCTTATTTTTCCTGTAACCCCAAAATAGTTTTCTTATTCTCATCAGAGTAGCTGTAGTATTTGCAAGAAATAGTAACAGAAAAGGCAGTAAATGTGATGAATTGGAATAACGCTTGCATTCACTTATTTGCATATAACCTTCTGAATGCCAAAAACTTTAGAAACTTACCTTGCATCTCTTAAAAGATTCTATAAACTGATTGATTTAGAAGTAGGTGATAAATGTTGTCATGGAAATTAAGTACAAATGAAGCCTTGAGGAATTACTTCCTTGGTATACTCACCTTATTTTGTGTCCACCATTCTGTGTCAATCAGTTCATGGAATCTTTTAAGAGATGCGAGGTAAGTTTCCAAAGTTTTTGGCATTTGAACAGTTATATACAAATACGTGAATGCAAGCGTTATTCCAACTCCTCACGTTTACTGCCTTTTCTGTTACTATTTCTTGCAAATACTACAGCATCTGGAACAAGTGCTCTTTCTGTTCCACACAGGCTACAAAACCCATGAACTATGACGAGGTATCCTCAAACTCAACATGAAGGCTTGCTCTTTCACTTAAATAGCTACATTAACAAATGGCTGGGATTACGCGGAAAATTCACTGCATTCAGATAAAAATTTTAAGTTGTCCCAAAACCAAGCGACAAGGTGTCACAAAGCTTTAAGCAAAACAAAACCAACAACACCACATTAAAACTACTATCCACAGAAAAACTAGACTTTCATCCATACTAGCATGCCTGAAGCACATTAATCCCTCACCCCTCTATACTCACAAAATTCTTAAAATATCACTTCTCAATTTGCAATTTATTGTTTGAGCCCCCAGGCCGCTTGCTCTCAAACTTCATATTTGAGCTCTAGAATTAATTTGAAGAGTCAGATGGAACAGCCACAGCTCCCTGGTGGAATATGCCATTCTTGGTTAAGCTTGCTTTTTAATATTTAGCTTAGTGCCAATAGCACAACACACCAGAGACTGCTTCACAGTTGCAGTTAGTCTTGGGCCAGTTATACTCCTGGTAGCTTCTTTCATGGGGCATAGGCTTGTCTACAGAAAAGAGTGAAGAAAAGCAAAAACACTGTTACCAGGCTTAGCAGTGTTTTCCCTGCTGGAGGCTCAGGTATCTTTCATGTAATCAAGTCCTACAGCATTGACTTCAAACACCCTTTCTTACCCTGCAGCAGTCCTGCCTCAGCAGAGCCACAGCTTCACTTCTCTGCTGCAAGACGGAGGTGAACCCAAGTTGGTACTTTCTCCAAAGACACTATCCATCCACAAAACCCTCCCATGTGATGATGTTCATCACATCACTGTTCATATCTTCTGCCCTCCCAACCAAAGGTATGAGCATGAGAAATAAAAGAAAACCCCAAAACTACCATGGGCTCTGAGATTCACAGCTTTGATAGCTAAGGCCCCTTCTTCTTCTCGGTACTAAGCTGCTACCTATAGCATTTGTAGCATATTTTGACAACTACAGAGTGTTTGAAAGAGCCTTCTTCCATCACTGATCAAGGAGAGACAATGCAACAAAAACAGCATTCAAGATACAGGAATCACAGGACTGTGAGGTTACACATACCAGCTTGCTCCATCCACTACACTAAACAAGAAAAGGTATTCCTCTCTGAAGCAATAAAACATGGATCAGGTACTTCCTCAGCCATTTCAGAGATGGAAACATTTAATTACCTCACTGTAATTACCTACACTAATATCAACCCAGGACCTTGGAAGAAAGCTCCTCTTTAGAGACAAGATAATCACCTTTGCCCTCAAACACCAGGGAAACCTGTCCTCTGAAGTTCACACCATCTGCATCTACAGGAAGGGATGCTGTAGAACTAGATAAATTGTAAGTAACACATAATGAATACAAGCATCACTTTTGGAATAAATAAGTTAAATAGGAAAATTACCTTAAGACATTTCAGCAGTGATTAGACAACATTTCAGTGACTCATCTTATTATAGCAGACCACAGGAGACCAGTGTTCCATCATTAGGAAAGCTATAATGATTCACAGGCACCACAAGAGGGACAACTGTGATTCAGCTGTAGGCCCCTTAAAAGAGGAGAGATCCCAGGGAAATCTCCATGTCCTACTGCTACTTCCAGGTTCACTGCTGGCAATGTGGGAGCTAGATGTCAAGCCAGGAGTGATGGAAAATTCAATTTCACATCCTTCCACACTGCATATTGATCAACTTCTCTCAGTTAAAGCAAGATCTTCAGAAACATCCTTGTCACTAAGCAGCCATTTGTAAAAGAGGCAGGGGAGAAAGTATTTGTGTTTCAAATAGCAAAGAACGAGGGAATGAAGAAAGGGTGAGGGGGAACCACATGGATAAACAATTGCTTTTCATCACACCAGGAAGTGCATAAGGACAACTTGTAATTGGTATAATCACTGCCTCTGTTTCTCATAAAGGATTAGGTTTTCTAATTACTGTAAATATTTTTATTGCCACAGCTCACACTGAAGAGTAAACAAATCTGGGGAAGCAGTTCTCACAGTCCAAAGGACAGAAGGAACGTATCTCATGGTGCAGTCATTTCAGACTGCAAGGAAGCTGCTGGCCTTGTGAGCCAGCCTCATACTCACTCCTCTTCCTCCTCCAGCCCTCTCTCTAATAGACTGAGAGGCAACGGCTCAGTTCTTAATGCCAGACGTGATTTCTCCCCCACTACTTCTAAATCCAGCTTCTCCATAGCTGACTGCAACACTACTCCCACCTCTCCCTCCTGCTGCCCTGCAACTCGCCTTCACTTCCTTCCATTAAGTGAATCCACACTTAATCGAGACCAGAAAGCAACACAGCTGCCTAACAAACACACCTGCCGCACTACGCTTGTCACTCTGCTTGTTTACACTTGCTTGTACTGCCTTGGTGTTGTCTTGCCTATACACAGATCTCAAGGGCAGGAATTAGTATTTTGTACAATGCCTAGCATTGCAGGAACCCAATCCAATTATTCACAAGCACTCCTGCACAATATGTTATTAAATGTCAGCTTGCCTATGTACCAATTTTATTGTTTTTAACAGTTAGGCAGAAGCTACATTCCTAACTCTGATTATTGAAAAAGGCAGTTACACTTCGAAGCTTAAAAAAACCAACCAAACAAAACACAAAAGGAAAAAAAACCAAAACCACCACCTCACCTCCAAAAAAAAAATCTTTGCTCTGATGGTTCTTCTACCTCATTCCCATACTACACCTATTCCTTCTATCAATGCTACTGAATTAGAAGAAATGAAAAAAAAGAAAATTAAAAATCAGGAAAGGTCTACAGCACTGGAAGAAAGCCATGCTTCTTCCTAAGTGAACTAGGTATTTAAGGCCTTCTAGGCTGAAAAAGTCTTTAAACATACTGTTTTATGAGATGATAAAATAAGCCCATTCATAGCAAATCAACTTGTTTTTAACCAAAACAGATGTAAACTCATCCCTCCAGAAACACAGATATTTTGCAAGCGCAGTTGAAAATGGTGATTCTGCTAAAGACTTCTAGCAAGCTTTTGATAGCTTCTTCATACCGTGGAGTAAAATACTATGAAATCAGCTGGTCAGCAGGCCATAAAAGATGCAGAAGGCTCAAGGTGAGACAAGTCTCCTGAGGACCAGCAGGGATGCTTTCAGTGACAAGCGTAACAGAAGTCAGAGAGAGCAGCAAATAACTGAAGGCCTGGTCATCAATACACAGCCAACTAGATGAGCTGCAGAGGATGAAACCATACACCAGTCAATGTGTAAAGTGTGAAGGCATGAATGATCATGCACGTTCAGGTAACAAACCAGCTGACACCTCTAACAGGCATCAGAGGCCAGTGTACCAAGGACAGACGTAATTTCATCTCATTAACTTGTGATTTCCTTCCCAGCAACTACTGCCACTACCTTGATTGGTGACTGTCAGTTTTGTGGGCGGTGTTTTAAGTGGAACATCACTGTAAATCCACAAAGAGGTGTAAGGAAAGCAATCCTATAAAGACTCTTCTTGAAGAGAATTCAGCAAGTCATGTGGTGCCAATGGAGTATCTAATCAGGTGGCAGCTATGAATGGAGGGGAGGAAAAAAAAATTAGAAATTGTTTCTCACAGGATAAGTTTACAAATAGTTGAAAAAGACAATTCTGCAAAAGAGACCCTGGCTTCCAGGAAGCTATTAAGAGGCCTAGATGAAATTCAGATCTCTTTGGCTAAGTAGGAATGGCTAGCCATCAGCCAGTACATGAAATATTTTGAAGCCATTTAATTTAGAATGACCTCTTTTTACTTCTAGACAGCTGGGGAAAATAAACAAATAAAAAACCTCAACAACAACAAAAAAATACATTCAGCATGTACTTGCAGTAGCTAACCCAAGACACACATGGTGGTCTTGACAACAGGTCAGATTTGACATCCCTGTATAGCAGTTTTAAACACGTGAGTCTGGTCTGTTTCCCCACCTGAATCAGAAAATCTCCATGCTGCTAGGTCAAAAGGGCTGACTTCATCCTTGAGAATATAAATAGACAATAGTAAATAGGATTAAAAGTGTTGTAGTACTGGTACAACTACTAGTGAAATACTATGGCCAGCTCTGAAATGCACAGTTTAAAGCCTAAAATGAGATCTGGTAAAAGGAAAAAAAAAAAGATTGAAGTCAACCTTTAAATGAAATCCATGAACAGTGATGTATTTAGTCGATTAAAAGGAAAAGGGGCAATTCAGTCTTCAAGTCTCTTCTCTGCTAGACAAAAAATTCAAGAATTCCAGTCTGAGAAATATGTAGCAATAGATAGCGATGAAAGTTGAAAGTATGCATGTTAGACTACAAGACAAAGCAAAGTGCGTGCTTTCTTAATGGTGAAATAGCTTAAAAGTCCCCCTAAGAATCCTACAGGACACAGGAATACACACTGCAGTTTTGATTGGGCGCTAGAAACTTTTCTACAACAAAAAGTCTTTCCAAACAAAACTTCATGTAAAGGACTTGTAAAGCTTAAGCAAGAAGCTGGACTAGCTCATAGGAAGTTCCTTTCACCATGTAAGTGATCATTTGTTCTTGCAGGCTCATGGCAGAGAACCTTGCTGATCAGCAGGGAGCTGAAAATATATGAAGTTTTGTTACACCAAATCAGATGTCGAGTCCAGAACTCTGCAGATCTTCAAAGGCTGAAGTCTCAAAAAAAAAAAAAAAACAAAAAAAAACACCAAAAAACTCAACCTAAGTCATTATCAACCAAAGCAATAGCTTAAGTTGTTACAATGACTTCCACCACAGATGCTAAAAAGACTCACTTATAGAGGAGCGCATCCTCCCAGACGTGTAATGCCTCAACGCCAAAGCTTCCAGTTCTTCTAAAAACTTTAGCAGGACAAGAAACCAGATGTGCTTTGCTAATAAACATTTCCTTTCAGGAATCTATACCATTAACAGAAACAGTAGACAGATATCACTTGGAGCTACTGAAAGGAACCTATCCAGGAGACCATTCTGAAATTTCTAAACAATTTGTGGTATCTGTCCCACCTGCATGGCTGATTTTGATTTTGCTCTTGAAGATTTTTTCCCCCAACACTTAGATTTGAACTTAATATTCCACCTAAAGAAAAAGCTGATACCCATTCTTAATGTTTCCCACTTTTTCCTTTTTCTTTAAAAAAACAGACTCATGAAAATCTTTTTGGACAAGGTAACACACCCAGATATGCTGTTAGAATTTAAAAGACTTAACCTTCTTATCAATGTTATTATCTAAGCAGCAAACAGTGCCCTTTCTGTTTCTTGCTCCAGGAAGCAAAAGATAGCAGTATCCCCTCTGCTCTCATACCAGACTGGATTTCTGCAAGAAAAAATACAGTCCCTTCCAGATATAAGCAAAACAGTGTCTTCTTTTAATTTTTTCAAATTAAAGACATCTTAGGGGAGCAGGGTCCCACATAGACTCTTTTTTTTTCTTTTTTTCAGTCTGAATTAGAAAACAAAGAAACCAGCCTTAGCAGAGGAAAACAGAGCAGCAGAGCCAGGTAACCCAGACAATGCACAATTAGTGCTGAAGGTGCCCTTCAGCCATCACAGAACATTCCAGGTAACATTAATTCAAAATTAATATGTTGCCTTCCCTTACCATCACGGAACTTATGTTCAGTCTCCCCTTCTTATATGAAGAACTTTGCAAGTTAAATGCATGCAAGAATGCCAGGAACATAAAAGAAACACAAAACAGCTCAAGGGTAGTCTCACACCTTTGCATTGCATTTTGTGAACCTACCAAACAACAGTCTTTGCCATGGGGAATAAACTTCATTGATTTTCTTCACATAAATAGGCCATTCTTGAAAACTGCTGTGACTCTGAAAGGAAGGTCAACAGAGTTTAGAAGCACGGACTTTCTACATGCAGAATCCCGCAGAATTCAGTGACTTCAAGTGAGTCACTGCAGACCAGCTCAGAACCCTTCTGATCTCTTCAGAAAAGCAAAAAAAAAAAAGGAAAAGCCATGTGCCAGCAAGGTATGATTAAAGATATTTCACTACTCTTCTCCACCATGCTGTCACCACATTGTTGATGTCTCCTTTGTTCTCAACAGCTCTCATGTAAGCCATCTGCTTTAACTGTTTCTGAGTACTTACTTCACTTTGCAGCACCTAGGAATCCTCATCACAGCACAGGAACCCACTATGCCAGGGGATATCTAAATACAAGCAGCAAATGTACACCCACAAAAACAAAAAACCCAGACAAGGCACACATGCACACACAAAACACATGCCTGTCCCAAACAGCTTCCTTCTTTCAAGGACACCATTCCTCTGAATGCCTCCATGCTCCTGTGAAGAACATGACTTGAGTCTTCCTGTATAACACAACTAACAAATTGTCAATCTACCTTGTAATTACTGTTTTTACACCCTCTAACCTCAGTCACACTCCAAATGCACTCTTCTCAGAAAACAAGATTTTTACCCAACAACTACAACTTTCTGAATTTGGTAAGGAAGAGACCTTGGCAAAAATAAACTGATTTTTTTAGGATCTGGAAGTTGAACTCATGTTAGGAATATATTATGAAACTGGTGTGGACAGCTGTCTGTCATCAGTTACTTGCTTCCCTGAAAAAAAGTTTTGAAAACATTAATTTTAATTTCCAGTCAGAGCATTATAATGAAACTTGTCAAAGCAGCACCCACTCAAAAGATATTCTAGATCAACTCTGTCAATACTAAGAGCAACAACAAGGAATGAGTTCCCTACTTCCCAGATGTCAAGAGGACATGAAGAAATAGAAGAGTTCTTCTCAGCAGGCCTCACAAGTGGCATTATGGTTCCTTCCTTTCACATGCATTATAGCTGTCATCTCCTGTTATACAACCATCTTACTGTACTCAATGAGAGCTCATGAGCTCGAGCTTGCTCACAAGCTCTGCTAAGTATCAACAGAAGTTACTGGACTTGCAAATACTACTGTCATATCAAAAAACCCCATGCTGCACTGAGTAGTAGTTAAGATGTTGAGGCTGCATCAGTTAGGCCTTCAAAGTTTTTAAAATTATCAGCTAAAACTTAACACGAGTACCCAAGGGAGAGATTAGAAAAGAAAGGCTGGAAGAATCTTCCACTCTGCAAAAGAACATTCACACATCTGAAAAAGGGAGTTCACTTGGGTAAAGCACTAACCTCAGAACACAGGGGATCTTTCTCTGGAAATGAGACAAAATTATTTTATCTTCTAGTTAGCAGCCTCTGCCTTACTTACTCCTTAGATGTACAGAAGACTTCATTTCTCCAATATCACATTAACTTTCTCACATGCTACCAATTACCACAAGACAAGTATCATCATCATCATTCTGCAGACAGTTAAGAGAGACAGCCTTGCCCCAGGCCACAGTGAGTCAGTGGTAGAAGCAGGATTTCATCATCTCTGATTGCTCAGCTCCTTCCTTCAGACAGCAAAGTTTTACTACTCCCACTGCCTTCAGAAATGGTATCTTGATTTGCCAAAGTATAACTAATTAAAAAGAAAGATCTAGAAACCAAGAAACAAATAACTGCTAAAAACCTGCTGTTTAAATAACTCAGTAAGTGCCTTGATAAAAAATAAGGATATAAACCAGTCTATTTCTATGAAGCTAACTACAAAGACGTTCTCTTGCCTGCAGTCACTGCATCTCTAACTTCCATCACAAGTACAGCATAAACTCAACAAACTATTTCCTTGTCATTACAGGCCTGATTTGTGCACAGAAAAGTCTTCTATGCTGCCTACAAAAGGTGGACAATCACAATGCACACGTCTCCAAAAAAAAAAAAAATCCCTCCCTTTCAGTTTTCCAAGTGTTGACTACAACAGTGGTATTTTTAGTACGACTTATGTAATAATTGGATGAAACTTGGGCATTTCAGGACTCAATGACAGCCATGGTTTCTTTCTGGTGGCAATTTACATGCAAGTCTGTTTCTGCAGTTCTTGCACCTCTATAATTCATTTGCACTGGAGAAACAGGAAACTGGAAAACAAAGCAGCAAAGCCTAGTTCTGGGCAACACTGCACATTTAAAATGAAATTTTCTTTTTAAAAATGTAAAATATGCTGTTATTGAAAAAATGCTTTCAAGTCTTTGAAGATGACACTCCAACACACATTAGGATTGCAATTGCTTTGCATATAACTGAGTTGACAAGGCTCTGCAGTATTGATGTACCACTAGAGCTTTTACCAACTGATTTAAAGCTTTGATGTGGCTCAGGCTTTATAAGATACCCTGACAGTGCAAAGTCTCTGCTGATAGAAATAGCAAGAGTTCCTTCAGCGGCAGACTTTGGCTGGTCCGTTTTAAACTGTAGTCTCCATGGCAGAATTTCCTCCTCTGCATCACACTGTTCTGCTAGCAGCTATTGAAGGAGTGCTTAGACGGGATATCATACACAATATTTAAAGCACTGCACACTGGACTACTTCCCTCTTAAGATGACAGAATTGAAAATAAGTAACATTTACTTTCATTGTCTCCAGAACAAGAGAAGAAAGCCTTTATCTGTTTTACTCATCAAGTAAGATACTGCAACTTAGATGAGACAAATAACAAGCCAAATTAAAACAGTTTTAATAAATACTGCCCTGAAATAGTAACAGTTGCTTTCACAGCCTGTGTTGCTCCTGCGCTATGGAAATTGTGTACATTTAGTGCGAGTAGAGGAAAAGAAAAAAACAGAGAAAAAAAAGTGGTGGCAACTCTCAGCAATTTCTATGCTTAGGCATATTTTCCCTTTCATCTTTTCTGTCTGTTCCATTCCATACCCTTCATTGCAGTGTTCCTGCTTTCTAGAGTCCCAGCTGCTATGAGAGAAACACCAGAAGTTATCCTTGTGTTCCAGCTATGACTGTCAACCTTTGTTTTCCCCATCTGCTACCAGTACAGCACCCTTGCACTAAAGAACACTTACAGTCTTACGGAACAGTTTGACTTGAGACTCCTGATACTTCTCTAACACAGTTTATTATTTACAACAGATACAGTCACGCTATATGTGTTAACAAGCAAGTAAGCCACATGAAGTCAGCTGCAGTGTTCCAATACTGATTTGCCTTTACATACAGCATATTAAGTTTTTCCTTCATTAAAAGCTGTTCTACAAGACACAGTGGACATACCAGCAACCATTTCCCAGAGGGCTGACAGAATTATAAAGGTAGAGTTTGTTTCTTCCCCTCAGCACTGCCCATGATGATACATCTCTCAACTCAAGAGTGAAAACACACACAAACACACACAGAGAGAAACATGTCTCCTCCTATTTGCCGAAAAGCCAACCCAGCCCTGAACAGACAGCTAGTGGGGTGATGGTAATCAGCCTGCGGCTCACTAAGAGGGATTTCTGTACAAGTCATTGAAGCTGATACTCCAGGATTCCAGATGAAAACTGGCCTAGGAGGGGTGTGTGTCAATGAAGAGAAGACTCTCTCCAGTCATAAATACCAATAATAGTTATTTCATACCATCCCCTTGAAAGGCTGGTGACCATTCAAAGTGTGCCTGCCACGTATGAGTAGCCAGTTTGACAAAACTAGATAGATGTGCTATCTTACCTTTCAGAGCAAGTAGGTGACATTCAGACTGAAGTCTTTTACAGAAGGACGCATAAGTTTTCCTACTAACTGGTTTCACAACTTCCATGAAAAAAATTCCGTCTACCAATCAAGCAATCCAGACAGATTACCAGGGGACAGAAGCCTCTATAAAAACTTAATATTAGAAATGTCAACTAGAGGCCCACTACTGAATAATTCAAAGCAAAAAAGGTCTCTCCTGCCTCTTGTCACCTGCTCTGAGCAATTCTTTGGCAACATGTAACAATCAGTTTCAGCAAAAGGTGGCTGGGCTGAAAACAGAATGAAGAGGCACACAGAAAAAACAAAAAGAAAACAAAACCCCATGAAATGAGTAGAGAGAATTTCATCTGCACAAGGCTTATGTATGAACTCTATGGCTTGAATGAGAAGAAATCATCTTTAGACATGTTTGAAAAATTCCATGTACAACTAGAAGAGGACTAGCAAACACCACAATCTTCTACTTTCACAATGCTCATCTGCCTTGCTAAAGTAGTTCAAAGTTTCAAAAATGAAAACATATTAATGTGGTTTTTTGGACAAAAGCATAGTTTGATTAGAACAACAAGAAAGCTCTGGCATATTTTCATCATCTCTTCTGTAAGTGAAATATAATTGCAAAGTGAAAGAGGAGTATCAAGTACAAGCATCTTTTTAAGTCCCAACAATTTCAGGTCTGAAAAAAATTATTCTTTCAACTTTCCAATCCTGGTCAGCTCACTAAAGTTTCTTCCTTCTCAGTATCAGCAGTCTGCCAAATACGTAACAGAAAATGAACTAAGAAGCAGCTTAAGGATTTGACCAATATTGGCTTAGTTATGTTGGCAAGTTCAGCAAAATCTGGTCTTCATATTGTGTCATAACAAAAGCTGAAGCAACTATTTGGTATGGAAGGAAAATTGATCTTAAATCTAACAACAGGGAGCACATTAGGAGGAATTCCCTCAGATTTTCTCTACTCCCTGCTAAAGATTTTGCTGAGATCCATCCAAGTTTCTCTCACCCTCCTCACGAAACACAATCTTAAGGACTCTCTGCATAGCAGTCAAGACGTCATTGTTGGCAAAACTTCATCTTTATGAGAGAAACCAGTATTCCAGCAGCTTGTGGTACTACCGAGTTCTTTAAGAACATTCAGACGTGGGTTTGCAATTAAATTTAAAAACCTGTCACCAGTCTTTGTAAGCCTAAGTAGGAAAGGTACCAATTACAAGAATTCCCCATTATTCTGTGACTACTAACTTAGCAAGAGCACACACTACTAAGAATTCCCAGGGACATGGAATACCATTCTTTCTCACTGAAGAGCTGCAGAGAAGCTGAAAGGAATGATTTTTCCCTGCATTCCTTCTCTTATTCATGATTGCATGACTTAATTTTTGAAAGCAATCCTATTCTATTTTTTAATTTAACCAGCTATATTTGAAGAGAAACCACACAATTATTTAATAAGACCAGAACCATACAATCTATTCATTTTGTGTGTCAGGGAGAGTGCAGTTACCTTCTGAAGTGTAATCCACTCTCGCTCTGGTTAAGACATTAGTACTTTTCCACATTTGTGTACAAAGAAAATTACTTCTGGAAGTTCTACTGAATACTACACTATACACAACACAAAAAAACCCACACTGTATGTTCATCACGCCCCCCTGTCTTATAGAGGGCTGGAATCAACTACTCTGTGCCTGAATTTTTCAATTTGCTTGAAAGATTTGAGACAGCAAGACAATTCCTCTTCTTCCAAATCTCAAACCCTTTCACAGTCTAAAAATCCCTACAACGGATTCTTTAGCTATAAATGAAGGGTCTCAATTTGAAACACCAGAAGCAATAAAAACCCAAGAATAGCCTGAAACAGCCTAGCTTAGAAAAAAATCTTGTTCAAAAAAATCATTCATCTGAAGCCTGCAAGTGACTTTCTTTTTTTGCAGTAAAGAAAACTAGACTTAAATTCCAGTCTTTAATAATAAATACCAAGGGACCCTCTTCCACAATAAACACACGTCAAGCTCACTCATTTTGTAAGACTGCATTAAGTATTTCGCCAGAAATCATGCAGCAACTCCTCCTCTTGTTTTAGGATGAAGTATCTCTTAGTCTACACAAAGCCCAACAGCTGGAGCATGAGAAGGAGTTTATCACTGGCACCCCATCTGAAGCCATCATGACGCATAAATCACTTCCTAAACCTGAAATATGCACGAAAGTTAATGAGATTCCAATACGGGCAATACACAGCACCGGAGACATGTCATCCAAGGAACACTGCAAAGCCTTTGCTGAATGCTCAAGTAAAGATGAAAATACAGGGACAGGACATACACATTTGAGAAATGAAGATCTACAACCTGCCTTCAAACAGTTCAGCAATGAAACACAGTCACAGAAATAAAATGGATATCTAAAAAGCCTCAAATTTAGGAGCAATACCAAGATGGTTTCTCATTCCTTTTTTCCATCAAGTCAAACTTGTAACCCCTAAAATTGCCTTTGAAAAGCTAAAAAATAATACAGGAAAAGGATATCCTTGTTTTCACTGGCATCCTATATAAAAATAGCATTTTTTGTATCCTATATGCAGTCAAAGTCCTCATGATATCTCAAGGGGGCCAGGAGCTCAATGTTTGACACAGCTGCTATCTTCCAAGAACACAGTTTCCAAACTACATTTCCTCCAATTATGTGTACAGTAAGATTTTCAGATTCTTGAAAAGTGATACAGAAGTTTGATATTTTCACTGAAAGAGTAAAATACACACTGTCTCACAAATTTTTATTTCACTAGAATACCGAAGTGCTAAAGCTGTTAACACTCCTCCCCTCACCATATATACATACAGCCCTACCTCTTCCACAGGAAGACAATTTAATTGCTTTAATCTTTCCTGAAAGTAGTTTAAATATTTTTCTTGAGGTTTTCTAAAAATAATCCAGAATAAAGCAGATACTCTGTATGGAAAATATAAGCCCATACAGTATGGCCATCTTACCAGCAACTGCATTGCTCTAAGAGAGGAAAGCTGTCTGACAATGCAAACAAATGCAGGATCACTACCAGTTTTGACTATACTGTACAAGCCATAAAATGGAAAAATTTTAGTCCTTTAATTGCTTCAAAGACCCCACTTTCTTTCCTTGCTGCCTTAGTTATTTGCTGCAGAGGATATAAATCCAGATATCATGGTCTGTGCTTTATTAAAAAGCCTTCTCCATTTCTTTTTTTAACTTACAGGATGAAATCAATCAAAACAGAAAAAAGTATGTATGAATCATACGCCTTAAAGAGAGGGTCAGCCTTTGACTACCTGAAATACAAGCAGAAGAATCTTTAGAGACAGCAGCTACAGCTCATATACACCACTATGGACACCTCAGCTGCTTCTAACAGTGATCACAAAAAGCTGCGTAGCACAGTCTCTACAGGAGGGATCAGAACTGCCTCAATACAATACCCTCGCCTCCTCTCAGAAGGGACTTCAAACAACTCCACAGTGCCAACCCATGGAAAGGGAATAGATCTTGTCCAGCACTGTCCCCCAGTGCCTCCATCACAGCTCTTTCACAGTGGTCAGTGAAACACTCTACAGTGCCTGTTCCTGTCAGTACCCTCACGAGAGCAACGATGCTTCCCTGCACTTGGATATCCGGAAAAAGCAGGGACACATGCATGAAAAATGAGCCACTGTTCCTGTCAAACATTGTATTTCCCCTGTTGGAGAAGAAAGGCAGAAGAAAATACACTAGCAAAACCAGAAGTTCTTTAAATCCTTCTTTGCTAAAACTGCATCCATTTCTCAAGGAACAGGACTTCCAACCCTATGGTCAATAACTTCTCAGGATAAATAATCAGCACTTCAGTGCTGCTGCGATTAGAGACTACAGCTAGTGAGTGCACTCTCAGTGTTCTTACCCTGTCACAAAGCAGTCTGACAAGGAAGATATTACTTCCAGGAACATTTCAGGAAGGGGAGAAAAGCAAACAAAACCAAAAGAACCCCACACCTCCTAACAAGCAAGCAAACTTAAAAAAAAATTTCCCATTCAGTACTCCATCACAAGACATCTCTTTTAGCTCTGAGTTAGCTGCTAGGTTGCCAAAGCCTGCAAATAACTACCATCAAAAACCTAAAAAGTACAGTTAGATAACCCCAGTAATTAAACATCATTTTAGAAACAGATCTACACCTTATCTTTCACCACCCAGGTTGGTGAGCAAGAACTAGATTACACCACCTTCTCAGCTTCAGTCTGTGGCCCAAGCTCTCTCTCCCCTTCAAAGAGACAAATACTTGGAAGCTGTGATATTCTCAGGAAGCTGAGCTACTTCCTGTAAAAAAGCTGCTTAGTAGACCACACATTATCTTTTGGGAGGTGTGATGAAATATTTATTTTGGTCTGTGTAAGGCATCCGTCATGCCATATGGATGCCCATTAGTTCTTGCACAGAGTAACAACTCAGGAAGAAAACCACTGAACTGAAGCAGAGAAACCCAAATTCCCAGCTATTATATAGCTGTTGTGAATTCCATCAAGAACCGTTCTCCCCTTCCCCCACACCACATGCTATCTTGCAGCTCCAAGTACTACAAAAATGAATGCCCAAGATTTAAGGTACCAAAGGAATGTATGGACAGAACATCCTGACTGTTTCTGGGAAGACAGACTGTAGTCACCCCAAGACACAGATCCATCATGATGTTGCCCAGTTACTGAGTAAAAGAGTGACTAGCAACATCCACTGAGGATTGGGAGTCCGAAGTCTGGATGTTCAACTGTCCCAATACAGAACTTATCCAGATGAAACCACACATCAGGGAGACAGGGACAGAATCATTCAGACAGAAATACATATTCAGTCAGTCCCAGCCATAGAAGGAGTTAAAATACAGCTTTCTTATTGGCAATGTTACATAACATTTTTCACCTCACACACCTCCTCAAAACTAACAACAAAACACAGACTTGCGTGAGGTCCCACTACTTGAAGGACTCTGCTAGACAAAGCAGGAAGAGTAGACTGGAATAAACCAGTATCATACTCTTCTGAGTGAAGTGACAGCACAAGCGCTCTCTACAGCCTGGATGACTGTTACCCAGGAAAGCAGCAGAAAATGGCTTCCTTTAGGAACTCAAGTGTCCTCTTTTACCCCACAGTAATTACAGAACACAGCAGACATTCATTCTGGAGAGCAGAGTACAATAGCTGTTTGTTACCACCAGCACTACAATCTAGCATTTATCTAAGCCTATCACACACAGAACAGACAGCACAAAAAGTACTCAAGACAAAACTCAAAAGTACTGTCTGTCAGAAATTACAGGTAAAAACCCAAGCAAGCACCAGGACTAAGGCTTGGCCCACAACTCACAATTTAACCATCCGGTAATCTATTAATCGAGCATACATTTATTGAAGCTTCATCTAAGAAGCATTAGGTGTAGCTGGTCAGAGAATAAGCAGCAGAAAAATATTTAAATCATTGTAGTCTACTGCTGGTAAAGAAAGCTGCATCTTATACAGCAGAGGCACAGACTTTGTGAAGAGAAAGAGCACCCATAAATGTTTAACATCAGAAACAGTGTTATGAACTCACAAAGTCCAAAACCAACAGAATTAAGGTGTCTATGCCTGCATTTAATTTTTTCTGCTGGGGGGCGTTTCTCACAGGTTTCTTCTCCACATAGAAGCACAATCTCAAATTTTAAAAAGCACAAGCTATTAACTTTCTGCATCTTACCCAGGTGAGAAGCCCAGATTCCTTTACTCCCCATACATCCTCTAGTAGTGCTGATTTAGACTTTCCTAAATCAGAGACTTTAACACACACAAATTCTTCCCCAACGTCCACTTTATTTTACAGTCACTACCAAATTTACCCACGTTGGGACTCAAATTGAGAAAACTGTTACCTCACGCTGTCAGGCAAGTTTTACAAAAATCAGACTCTATCTTCTAAAACAACAAGTACCATTTTAAGAGCTACCTTGTTTACATTAAGAACAAGATTGAAAAACCCTAGTTAGACTGGTGTGAGCTGTTAGTCCCCTAGTTAGACAGGTGTGAACGTCCAGTTCCCTCCTTACATGCATGGCCTTAGCTTCTGCAGAGGCGAGCAGGACAACACCACCGTACTGCATGGAAAATAGAAAAAAGCAGCATCTATCCCATGCTTGGAAGATTCCTGTACTATCTTCAGAGGATAACAGAAACAACAGGATTTCAGAAGCTACTCCAATACCTCCCTGAGTAACCTCCCACCCAGAGATAATAAGAAATTCAAATAACAAACTCAAATACCTTCAGTAAATACTTCACCCTTTCCTCTGTCACAGAAACGTGTGTAAAACATTCATAAACATTATTTCTAAATATATTCTGTTTCAAATGAGGAGACTAACTGTGCTACTTAATTTACTGTGGTAAGTATATTTAAGTCTCTAATTTTTAAAGACTGCACATCGGCTGAAGGAATGCAATTAGCTGAATACAAATACTTGTTTGGACTAGTGCAGAACAGCAACACATACTTTTCCAGAAGGGCACACAGGATTGAACATGTAATTACAATCTCAACCGTAGCAGCCCAAATAGACTAAACAAGCACTGTTCAAGTTACTCATGCTCAGTTTCCAAAGTTTGACCCCTGAAGCCCGAAGTACATTCACAAAGGCAAACCAATTTTTCCAAACTGCCAGAAATACAAACACAAGTTTAAGCAAGCTTACAAATCCTGTATAATTACAGTACCCTCTTAGTAAAGGCTAATTCCTCCATCTCAAACGTTTCAACTCAGGCACAGAAGTAACAATTCTATTTCCCTTTCCAGTGCTTACACTTTTCAACAGATGGCTATAACAATGGCACCAATAACAGACAATTATTTCATTTCAACACTACAAACATATTTTAAATAGAAGTCAAACTTTCCCAGCCAAACTTTTCCTTCCACCAAAAATTCCAAGATCTAAGAACTCTCTTGCTTAGCAATTTCCTGCCAGAGAACACTCATAGCTTCAGGAGACAATTGTCTGTATTTTGGCTCTTCCTATGAAGAAATACACTTAGAGCCAAGTGACCTGCAGCTACAGCTCTTACTAAAACCTCCTAAAAACAGGTACAATTTCCATTTTGTATTTCTAATAGAAGCTAGCATTTGCAGCCATATATAGATACAAAAGATCTTTAATCAAGTGCACTCTCTATGTTTTATTGCAGGTCCAAAACAAACTACTTCTGTACTTAACAGTAATTCAGCTCCAGAAGTTTTATGAGAGAACTATGACTCCCTATTAAATCCACACAAGGTTTATCTCCTCAGTGAACCAAGACACCATTAAAATGAGATGCTCAAGACAAGACTTCTGCTGCTCTGAAGTCATTTCTCAGAGAAAAAAACCTGAGCTTAAAACGCATCTGAGTAAGGAACCACACATGTGAAATAATGCTCAGATCTGTAGGCTAGAAAGTACAGATCTTCAGAAGTTCTAGGTGCCAGCAGCATAAACTGCTGCTGGATAGCCAGTCCCAGGTTCACTGGCAATCCCACTGGATTAAGATCACAGACAAAGTGGTTGGAGCAGGGCTCTGGAGGTCATTAGCCCCACTATCCTCTTTGGATGGCAAACAGCATCTTCCTCTGCAAGAAACAAGATCTGGGGGTCTGTCAGCACAACCAAAGTCACAACAGAGCCAATCCTCCTGGAAGCCATTTCTGGGCACCTGAATGACAAGGATGTGACTGGGATGAGCTTAGACTGCACTCAACCAACCTGACTCAAGAGACACAAGTAGGCACATGTACAGACAAAGGAAAAGCAGCAGATGCTTTTCATTGTCATTTTTGCAACACCTTTTGCTTGGTCTCCTTTAGCATCCTCAGCGACATGAGCTGAGTAAGTGGACAATAACACCAGGTTCAAGTCTTGTAATCAGTGGTACGAAGCTCAACTGCAGGCTATCCCATGTCCATGGGAATAATTCCAAACTTCACCAAGTTAAACCTTAAATAACCTAATCTAACCAGACCTGACCTGAGTCGGAAGTGAGACCAGCTGAGACCTGGAGATCCCTTCTGACCTAAGTTATACCATGATCTCTCCTTTGGGCTGTTAATGAAAAAAAAACCAAAATGTCTGCTGCAGCCTGGGTTTGCTTTATGTTATGCTTCTGCCACCGTGCTGGTTTCAGCAGATAAAATGGACTAAGAGCCACAACAGAAGTACTGTGGGAAAGGACAGTAACTGCTCTGCTTAAAAGATTCACAAGTCTTTCTGAAACAAGCCTCAACACTGTATTCTCAAGTCAAGAATCTCAAAACTTGGTTCCTACTAGGAATTAACAACAACAAAACACCCAAACAAAACCCTCACCGACCTGCAGCTGAAGTGCTGAGAGGAGAGATAATACTACGTTCATTACTGGACTCTTGCAACAAACCTATTCTGGTAAATATGTCAAATACATTTAGACTGTGAATAATTTAGAAAAAAGGTCCCGAAACAGAGTTCATACAGAAAAACAAAATAGAAACCAAACACAAAAAAGCCACCAAAAAAACCCCACCCTTAACTCTCTGCTTATCCAACAGAAGTAAGTAAGCATCCTGAAAGAGCAGAAATAAAAACAGGTTTCCATCTTGCTTTTTAAACTGACAGCAATGCCTTATCAAGGTATCTAAAACTGAACAGACACAACTTTAGTTCACCCTCGGCTCTGTTTGCATTAATTCCCACAGAGGGACTCTGGTATAAGATTTTAAGCACCAGAAGAAAGAGAAGCAATGGCATCATTTGCTGGATGGAGGCCAGGATCTCACATATCCACTCAAGCTTGCATCTCTGGAGACAATGTTTGCTCCTACCATAATTGAGTTATGTTCTGCGCAATGAGAAGGTGAATCAATTATGTTCACCACTAAACAGAAAAGCTTAAGTATTCTCTCAAGAGCTTAAAAATTTTCGCAATGGCACCTTCAAAATACTGCTTCTTCTTCTTTTTTAAATAAATAAAACCACTTTGATTCAATTTCTGCTCTTCCTGAAAACTCCTCAGCTTACAAACCCGTGAAGGGCACTCAGGTTTTAACCCAGCAGGCCAGGCAGCTGAGACTCCCTATTTTTATGTTTACACTAAATTCCTGATGCAGAAATTTATGTTAAAAGCAGCATCAGATAAAACTGCCACCAAAGCCTTTGCTAAGACATTAAGGAAATTAGCAGGGAACAATCATCATCTCAGACATTAGAGACACATTTAAAAGGAAGATTTTAATCATGCGTATAAAGAAAAGTATTAATTCTGCAAGGTCAGTGGATTTATAGTATTTTAGAGGTTAATTCTCCATGTTTGCTGTAATATTGGCTCATTACTTTGGAATACAGATACAAATTTAAACAAAACCACTGCAATAGGGCTTTGATTAGGTGCCGGTCTTCTGTACTTCTTCAAACAGGTTGCCTTACTCAGAAAATAAATTTAAAAGCCAAACTGAAGATTGATTTCTGCACTCAGTTATACATCACCATTAAAATTGATTTTTGTTTAGTCACAGAAGTCAGTGAGCACCAATCTTAGAGTGTTTTCTGGCACCGTCCCACAGATATGAATTAAGCCTCACACAATGCATACAAATACAGGTAGGCGTATTTTGGGACAACGTTTTAGCTACAAAAAGCAGGTACCCAGGTACTCCAACCTATGCATATTCAAGTGTTGGTATGTTTTGAATTTTGTCATAAATAAAGACTGCATTCACCTGTAATTAGATTAAATATTATTACTATCAAAACTATCAAATAAAGCCAGTATCATTTCTATCACAGTGAATACCCAATTCTGCAAACTAATGAAAACACAACTGGTTTATCTAAGATGTAGTTACCACAGCTTACTGAAGACAGGGTGTTTACTCATGCTATCCAAGGTAAGATGAATCCTAAACATGTCCTTATAAAGATTAAAGAACTCCTTAATAAAAGTTGTGTAAACTGTTTTAAAGAATATACATAACATTTGTACAATAAAACAAAGAGTAACTACTTGGAAGTAAATCTCAATCCACACGGATTTAGCCTCCATTTCTGACAAGGATATTATTTACATAATTGAAAATCAAAATAAATGGCAATTCCCTACTAATCTTATGTATTAAAAAGTACCTGGATAGGATCATCTAGAGAAGTAATATATTATGTTTTGCTTTCTGTAAGAATGCAAAGTTACTTTTCTAGATCATACAGCTGAAGATTCTGCTATTAAACTCCATCTCCTGTTTATATTTTTAAGCAATAAAAATGAAGAAAAGGAACTCACTGGAGATGCTGCTACAGATAAAGTGTGGTGGACTTTAATATAAATGACTCACAGCATACCTCTCAACTCCCTTACTTCAATAAAACAGCTGCAGAATAGGAGAGGACCTACAACAGCCATGAGCCGGAAAATGAGCCCTGCAGTTTGAATTATTGCTGCAAAAGCAACAGAATGCTTTTACAAGGTTTGCCAATGTTCCACAAAGTTATTTCAAATCTCCATGGGATACTTGTTCTTCAACTCTGAAATAGTTAATATCTTTTAAAGGCAAAATACCATATTCTAAAAATATCAAGAAATTAATCCACTGACATAGAAAGTTTTGCTTAAAACAGCTTGAAAGCAATTTTGCACACACATGTACTAATTTGGACAAGAAAATGTATTTCCATGCAGAGTTGCTAATGAATCTGAACTTCTAATTCACAAGAGACCTAATTTCCAACTCAGCAATACAAACATTAGAAACCTGGAAAGAGATTTTTCTCAGTAATATGCAGCTTTCACAATCTAAGTTAAGAGCTTTCTGTTTATTACTAGATAGCCCTTACACATATAAATCAGGGTAAAAGAGCCACCACTGACAAGTTCTTAGAACTCTAATACCACCTCTGAGCTAGATCTGTTTAATCCAGCATCCCATTTTCCCTCAGCTCCACACATACAAATGGTATTCCTCTTGCTTTCTGTTCTTGGAAAAGCCTCAATAGTCTGGTCTAATTCTGCCTCCAATTCTTTCTGCACTATATTCAGCCAACTTCCATACAGACACACAGCTCATCTGTGAGAAGTTAGTCTATCTTCAAAAACCCAAGCACCATACCCATTGGCTTTTGCTGTGCAGTGCCCCCACCTCCTATGTAACCTTTGATTATAACAATTTACTTCTTCTCAACCCTTGAGTTTTTCACCCAGCCTTACGATGGACTCATCCCTTCAGCTGGCCAAAGTCATCACTCACCCACCAATTAGTTTCCTCCCTCTTAAAACAATGTTTTATGAATGTAACAGATATTTTTAATCCAGCTGGAAACATTTGAGTCTCTGCCTGAGCTGACAGCCTCAAGGATGCACCTGCTCTGCCACATGTGTGACAAAGGATAACATTTTCAGCCCCAAGTCAAGCAGAAAAAAAAAACCCAGTAAAATGCATTTCACTTTATTGGACCTTTGAACAAAAATTCAAGAGCCTCATTGGAGACAGATTTACTGCAAGATGCCTGCCATTACCCTCTGCAGACAGAAGACACCTAGATAAACAAGGTAAACCAAACTAGATAAACCATGGAGTAAAACAAAATCCAGAACCCACAAAGTATTATTAACACCTTTGGAAGTATTTATGAAACTGAACATTTTCCCTCTTTTCCTACAGAAGAGGGCTCTAGGTACCCTCCCTGAAGTCTAACATCCAAAGTATGCCAAGCTCCCCATTATCTACATAACTTACTTATCATAAAAGGCTGTCTCTGCAGCAACAGAAGAATTATGTGTTCCTGGGTGAGTCAAAAAGGTCAGAGACCTAAGCATTAGTAAGGCAACCAAAGTTATCTGATTTTAACATTGGAGTTTTACACTTGTATTTTTGCTCCTCCACAGAGATAGATATATACACACAATTTTATCCATTCTAAGATAAATACAGTGGCAGGGTGCTACACATTTTTCCCCTCCATTATTAAATTTCAGGAAGTCACCCAATTTTCTCTCCTAGCACTGTTCTGGTACACTTCAATGGCGTTAAGACACTGTACAGGAAAGCAAAACTACACCGGGGGACAAGGCAGAGAAGAGTAAGTGAAACATTAAATTAGTCACCAATTACTTCCTGTAATTATGGCAAAAAGAAACAGAGCAGAAGTGAACTATTAAATGCAGGTGGTAAATCTATGACAGTAGCTATAAGTTAAAGAGAGCAAATCTACAAGCATAGCTGATATTTAAATACTTTCAGAGCTGTTTCTTCAAGCAGGGATATCGGAAACGCCCACAAAAGAACTCAAGATATAAAATCTGACTTTCCAGGTTCAGTCACTTCAGGGAAGTTTTAACACACATTTTCCTATCCTTTACAGCTCAATCTGTTATTGACTAAAGAGGAGCTGACTGGGCTTACAGCAGTCAAAAGCAACTGTGCTTGTGGTGACCATGAGACACTAGAGCTCAAGATCCTGATCAGAGTGAGGAAGCAGAGCAGCAGGGTAGGTACTCGAATACATGAAAGCAGACTCTGGCTTATTCAAGAAGGCTGTAGGAGGAACACCCTGGCAGACACCTCTGAAGCTATATTTAATGGGGTAGAACTCATCCCACTGAGAGCAGAATAACGTCACACTCATTTCTTCTCCAGGAGAAAAGACTTCAAAACCATGGTTTTAAATAGGAAAGATCTTAACTGCTAAGAAGTGGTGCAGTACTGAGAGACGATGTTAAGCATCTATGGAAGAGTATAATATGCACAAACTAATGTCTCCTTTTCTCCCTGCACAGCTCATTTGTCTCCAAGGCAGGCTAATTCTGAAAATCTCATTACCAGAAGTAGTTGAGAAACTTTGAGATAGACATATCCTAAAAAATGCTCACTTACAGAGTAAAATCACATTTATTTTCCTTACATTTCAGTCCACAGTTCAGAGATGGCTGAAACCACCTTGTGTTAGATAGGATGAAAGCACAGAGTTTTGGATTGTATTCAACCTCAAGCGTTTAGGTGTAGACTAAACCCTCCCCAAACTCCATTTTGCTAGCATCTAAGGTCACCTCCCCACCAACTTTGTAAATTCCATTCTCAATTACTTGAAGCAGTCCTTTTCTATGACAGTCACCCACATTCAAGGAGAAGAACATGGAACTCCAGTAGATGCAGTACTATCAGTACAATGCGTGTTTCTTTTCCCAATATACACGAACACCTTAACGTAGCCTTAAGAGAGCACTTCCTTCTAGAAATAGAGCTCATCATGGAGACCAGTGAGAAAAAAGAGACAAGGTAGCACATACATCCCTTTTTCTTTTCTCCCTTTTTTTCTCCCCTCCCCCAACTCATCTCTATGCTTAAACATGTTTCTCTCTTAGCATTAGAATCCTAGCCTAAGAACAAATAGGTAACAGCCACCAATTCATTTTGGCTATAGGCTGAAGGTGAATTTCAAGGCAATAAATTTTGTTCCAGAAATTGAAACAAACAAACCCAGCTTCTTCCAAAACAGTGTCTGAACACATACAATCCTCCTATTAAAAAACAGCTGCCCAAGCTGCCCTGTTAGCCAAGGAGGCTGTTCTCTAGCCATGATTCTGGGAGAACACACAGCACAAAACATATCCAGCAGTGCTTGTGTAAGTGCCACTACAATGCAGACAGAGAAAGAGGAAAGACCTTCTTGAATCTCTTATAATACATCTGTCTTAAATATAAGCAAGCACATCTGATTAGTGTAACAACCACCTGTTTTTAATTTGTGTTTTAAAATCCGTGTTTTACAGACAACATGTTCTACTCTGGAAGTCAACTCTCAGTGTGAGCATTTCACGCACATGTCAACAGAACTGCTGCAAAAGGGGTTACACAGCCATTTCATACAGCAACACTAGTTAGTAACTGGTCAACTTAATCAGTAACTGGTCAGATTACACAAGCTGATCAATTTTAGACAAACCTCAGCAAGGCAATACTGCCAAAAATAAGGCTCTTTTAATCCCTCCCCCAAAAGTCCTGATGCAACAAATACCACCCAGACACCCAGAAGAAATACGGAACTCCAGAAGACCGAAGAGATTACTTCTTCCCACTGCAGTTTTCTATTTGGTGCTCTGCTTTCTTTGTCAGCAAGGCAGGCCACAAGAACCTTTTCCCTCAAAGGGTCTCCCAGGAAAAACAAACACACTCCACAAAGCAAAAGTACTTCCCTCCAAACATATTGGCCATCTGCACACTGGAGAAATTGAGTGGGGAAAAAAAACAAGTAGCAGTGCAAAACGCTCAGGTTTAATTAACCTCCTAATATCATACCATTTTCATGGTTCGCACCACTAATTTCTCCTACCTCTGAATCCCTTCTACTGACCTCTGCATCCAGGGGATGCCAGTGACATGTCAACATGACACTACCACTACTGTGCAAGTTACCCTCAAGCAATTCTCTAATCTGCACCAAGTGCTACTTTGGACGGATTGTTTTGTTTATGCCTGGAGCTTAAGTCTTTAAAAGTTATGCAAGTTAGGGCATCCAGGCTTAACCTTCAATTTTTGTGTTCAAAAGTGCAGTATTCTTGATTTCAAATTCTTCCACATCACTGGTGGACAATTTTTACTACTCATTTGTAAGTTTTGAAAATGTTTTCTTCAGCTGTAACACATCATATAATACTCTATAGTAAGAAAGCTTTCTGCAGAGTTAAGCATATTTCAAAACACCAATTACACAATTAGCAAATCTCTGCAAGCTGACAGCCCAGCACCTGCAGGGAAAACTAAAAAGAAGATCAACTTTCCCTTTGTAAGTTTCTTAAAAATAGAAAGACAAGTTTCTTTTACCTATCATACTGATGCAGTTCCCTTTGTTTTGGAAAAGAAGTTTTACATGTGCAGCCTTTATACAAATTTTATGATTCCTATACAAAAAAGTCTAATTGACAGAAAGGTCTCAAACTTCAAGAAACAATACATTACACATTTTGTGTTCTAGCTTTGTCCCTTTGTATCCTTACAAAAGTTGGTCACTGAACTGCATACAACTTGTCTTTGTTCTACATCCACACATTAAAATAAACAAAGGTGAAAGAGACTGAGGTTTGAAGTTTTTGATTTATTAGGGCTAAAATTACATTATTATCATACTTAATATAGAATAACAGCAGAGGTTGAAAATATTACTAACTATATCCTGTAATAGGTGGATCGGATGGTATGCAGCAGGAGTCGTGGGAGGACATTCACTGAAAAAGGTATCACGTAAATATTTACACATTTATTTTTAAGAAGGCTTAAGTTAGAAGCCTGTGAGAATTCAACAAACATTAGAGATACAGGCAAACTCCTCAATTTAGATATTTCCAAAAAATCAATTTTTTTAGATGTTGTAAAAATGTCACATCAGTACCCTCTGATTTTGCAGTGACCATTACACCAAACCTTTTCAAAAACAAAATACGCAAGAGTGTCCAGTGAGACAGCACTACCCCTTGTTCAGCTATACAAAAAATGCCCAGAGACACAGATAATGGTACTGACATTCATTTATCTTAAGACTTTTCTGTAGCCCCCAAGTGCCAATAGGGCAAAAAGGAGCTAACAAGAAGCACTGCCAGAAAGCTACAGATCTGAACCCCAAAACCATGTTTTTCAGACTCAGTATCTTACAGACATTAGGATGGAAGAACTTGCCTATGGAAGGCAACCCTGAAAGTGGCATGTCCTAATGAGCAGCATTAGGCCCATGCGAACTGCACCAAACTCAAAAGGCATCACTTTTGGGTGATATCAAAACAAGGCCTTGTTACTGCAGCTGAAGATAAGAAATTAAAAACCAACCAACCAACCAAAGACTCATCAAAACAAAATTCATCCATTATGAAGATTAGCCAATCTTGAAAAAAAGTACTGCACATTACTCCACAGGGAGGAGTAAAAGAGACTATGCTAACAGAGCACAGAAGTGTTAGACACACCACAGTAAAAACCAAGCCAGCATGGCTACACACACCCACCCACTCAGCCAAAGCAAGATTCCCCCTTTCAAAAGTTTTATCCCATTCCCACTTATTTCTACAAACTGGAAGAGACAGCAAACAATAACTATCCTTTCAAGGCACAGACTACATCCATTTTACTTAACCATGCCCAGCAGCCTAGTAAGAACAAGACAGGGTGTTCTTTAAACGCAGATTCAGAAGAGTTGAGCACAAAGCCCCACCTAAATCCAGGACTTCTGCCAGTGGCTGCTTCAGGAAGATTTCTAGAAGAAACGCAATGGAGTGCTCTCTTCAGTACAGAAATCCCCGGAAAGGAAACAGTCAGCCCAGACCAGCCCTTTGGCACTCAAGGGTCAGAGTTGCCTGAAGCTGTGCAAGCAGTGACTGACTCCCCAGAGCCTCCAAGAACAGTGGTTCAGGACAGCACATTATAAACCACCAATCGAGAACTCTTCCCTTGCTGCAAACAAATCTGCTTTATTTAAAAAAAGGATTATTTGTTCTTCCACACTAATTAATAATTAGTAATTTTTAACAGGAATTAGGGCAATGGAATTGTCAGAGCACTCTGTACTGCCTCCTCCCTCGGGAAATTCTGTATTTGCTCTCTGCATGCCCCATTGCCTGCCCCTAATACCACTACAACAATGCCCTTGCCCATGACTGCATTTTTTTTTTCTGCAGTAGAAAGTATACACAGCCAAAAAAAAGCTGACGTAAAACTCAAAAAATCACAAATATTTAATCTCAGTTATCTACATAACTGCATCTGAATTCGAAAGCAACACACTGAAGTCTGATTACGGCTTAAAGTGTACAAAAATTATAGCAACGCACTTGATCGGTAGTGTTTACATAGCCTGTTATGAAGCCAGGCTGAAATAAAGCTTAAAGCTAAAAATGTTAAAAGATAACCTGTTTTCTTTACATTTTTTTAGGGACCAAAAATAATTTCTGCCTTTCAAACCCCTCCCAGCCCCTCCATTTCTTATTCTAGGTTTTACATTTAGAATTTTCAAATTCTGACTTCTTTTTTTTTCATGAAGAAGTGAAAAAAAAGGAAGAGCTGAGTCCTTCAAGCAACACCTTGATTCCTCAGCAAATTAAGTTTCTGGAAAAGCGCTCCAATGATTTCTTGCTACTGGATTACAAGTTAACAGGAAAACAAGGGATTTGTGGCTACTGAAGTTTTGGACGATTTAGCCCAGCAACTTGCTAATGCAAACTATTATACGTTCCAACATCAGGGCCACATGAAACATCTGTTTTAGTACTCACAACCCAAATGCAGCTCCGGGACTGTCCAGTCACTTAAAATGGAAGAGAGCTTGACTACTTTATATAACAGTGTGACAGCACAGCATCATGCCCAGCCAATTTTTTGGAAGGTTTCCTCAGAAGAAAGTGCCCACCCGCACACTGCAGAAACCAAAAGGCTGCTGCTCTTGTGACTTTCCATAATGTTAGAGTCATAACACAGAAGAAAAATCTCCACCTTGCAAGCATCCAGCTTCCAAGAGAGAACTCGCAACAGAAGGACAAAAATCCAGGGGTTTCTGGGTGTGCTACAGAATACCCCAGCCAGGAGAAGCCTGAGGAGAGCTCAGAGGCAGCAGGAGCCCCAAAGCAAAAGGCAGCTAGAACGAACATGACACACAGACACATACAAATACTCTCATACAAATACTGCTTGCAAAGGGCAAAACAGCTGAGGAATAATGTGCTTCCACCTTTTCATGTGTGTCAAGGAAGTTAGCTTTCTGCTAGTATTCCTGTGACATGCAGGAAACCTTGTACTAGATGCAGAAAGACATCAGAGATAGACTGGGTGAAAAGCTTCAGTACTGAATGAGCTTTGCACTCAAGCACTCTTGGGACAAAGGATTCCACTGCTGGCATTTACAGCAAAGTTGAACAGCTTGTACAGCCCAGAGAGACTATTCTCTCATCACACTCATGCTTTACCAACACCATCTGGAATCTACCTTGCTTGTGGCTGCCACTGCTCAGTCAAACCATCATGCTTCCCCTCTCACAGGCAGCCAGAAAAAACTACCATGGCACCTCATCTTTTCCTACTATTCCATTGCTCAAGGAGATAGCATTACCTCATCTTTATTTTCAGGAAAGCTCACTGCTAGAGATGAAACAACAAAATGAAAGGGAAGAGGAAAAAAGCAATTCACCACTTCCCCCCGTAGTTTTAAGGTCAAAACTATGGAAGAAATGTGTGTGCTAAAATGTTTCTCACCATTATCAGGAACATGGAGGGGAAAAGAACAGGTACCACAAAGTTTGCCATCTTGCCCAAAGCCCTCCTAAATAATTTTTCATCTCAAAACACTTAAGAAAAAGTTAAACATAATTTAAAAAAAAAAAAAAAACTAAAAGCAGACAACATGGTGCATCCAGTAGAGCTGCCTACATAGTTTTTTTCCTCACAAAAATAATGTGAGCCAAAAGAAGAACATGGCACTGTTCTATCAGTAAGATTATACAGTTTTATCTTGTATGGACATAAGAATCCTAGAGGAATTTTGAGTCTCAGCTAAATCAGTGTCTTTTATAGTCATCATAAAATGCAAACACCGAAGACCTGTGAATGAATACATGCCTGTACTTTCCAACTTCTAGGGTTTGAAGAAGAAATATTAAAATATTTTCAAGAAAGGTGCTACACAATGACTACAGCAGTTTTTAAACTCACAAGGAAACTGAAAAAATGACAGAAGCTTGCCAGGTGACAGAACAACATAACCTCCATCTGACTGTCCTGATTTGCCCCAACTGCTACTAGTTTCCACGTTACGCTCTTGCAAAAGACAGTGCAATGTTGACATTACAAGTGAAACAATGACAGATAACTATTATCACTGCAAAAAAATGTCTAAGAGCTGGCTAAGTTGAACAGGACCAGAGGGAAATTCCAAAGCCTAATTTTATCCTCGTAAGTATTTAGATATATATACATGTTTGCAGATATATTTTCCATTCACATGATGGCTACAGCATTAATTACTATCTTACAACATTCTGCTAAACACACACACACTGACAAGTTTAATCTTACAAAGGCATATGTTTCAACAGAGTAAATCCTACACCACTGATGGCGGGGAAAGGAGACAGTCAAGAAGTGGCTTTCAATGAAAACCAAGATGGTTTTCATATGTTAAGCTCATCCACACAGTAAACCTTCGACTCTTAGTTTACTTCTGTGATAGGTCCCTGACACCAGATTATAAAGGCAGAGGGAACAACACAATCCTATGGAAACTGGTACTTTCAGGTGATAGCATCTTGCACAAGGCATCCTGTGGCAAGTGCACAGGTTGCTTATATAAGCCAGCAGCTAAACAAAAAGACTTGGCATTACAACAGAAGAGGCAACTCTGGAGCATTCATCTACTCACTACACTAGCAGCTAGGAGGAGCAATAGCATAAGTACACATTCCAACACCCCATTTTGTAACAGCAATCATTAACTCACCAGAACATGCTGTAATAATTAAAAAAGGATGGGAATTACACTTTCTGTGTAGCCCAGCTCTCCTCTTACTCACAGGACTGTCAAGCTTTCAAAGATAGTTACCTTATCTTTAATATCCTGTATTCTGGAAGGTGAAACAAACTAATTTCAAAACAGTCAAGTTTCTCTTCATACTCTTTTTATCTCCATTGTCCACTCTGCTCCAACAGCAACCCATAATTTGCACTCATTTCCAAGTGATGCCAAATCACTTCTTGGGCTGCCTGGCAACAGGAGTTTTACTTGCAAACCTCCCTTCAACTGACACACTCCCCTCCTCCAGTACTCAAGAATGTGTGGAATAGCTGAAGCTATTTATCTTCATTTTGCTAAAGACTTTCACAAGGTGTTGAAAAAATACCAGAAAACCAACCTTGAAGCAAATCTGTGCTTGCATGCACTTTTTAGTCTTGTTACAAAACTGGGTACACAAAATAAGTTTAAGTAGTGACCTTCTAACTCTGAAGAGATTAAAACCTTATATATAATGTACAATTTTATACATACAGGCAAGCAGAACGTTTTTAATGTAAATCTCTAAAAAGTAAAGCTGCCACAGGACTTTCAGAGCTTAAAATGGTAAGCTGTTCTAAAAGGAAAGCTCCCATGGATATTCAGCACTAGTATTTATAGCAGAAAACAGAAATCAAAACTCACAGTTCAAAAGTTGGGGGGAAAAAAGCAATATGAATATGCTAACAGCAGCGATTTTTCACTCCTTGCTTCCTTGTTTTTCCTAGAACAATCCAGACACTTGGCATTACTTTCTCAGTTGCATGTGTGGTAACAGGTGCCATAATCCATACATAAACATTCTTAACAGACCACAATCCAGAACCAACGACACCTTGGGAAAACTACTTCATTCACAAGACTTTTAATCTCATGAAGAATAATTCAGACTGATCTCTAAAACTTGCAAGATGGAGCATGGAAAGAAAAGGACAAAAATGTCCCAAATACTCACTGACAGAGTATAAGCACAGCGCTTTTCCTTACAGAAACTACAAAGGAACGGAATGAAACTCAAAAACATATTTCAGTTTTCAGGAGAACAGGAAGCTGTCCTCCAACAACATCAGAGTATCAAATTAAGTCTCATAGCAGGGCAATCCTTAAGTCCTATGCACGCCAGGGTCTCAATAAAGGTGGAATCTTATAAAGGTGATTATTTAGCCTTAAGGTAATCTAAGTGTAAAACATTATGTTTTAAGGGTACATTGGCTTGCAAGCTTTATACCCCAGCATAAAAATGTGTACTTCACCACATCTTATGAGCCAGATACACAAACTTTGGGTTCCTCCAACAAAGTTTCCAGATGAAACATGTTAGATATAGCGCACCCTGTCTACATAAAAAGCTTTTCATCTATGGACTTTCCCGCCATTCAGGTACTAAATTGTGCATATCCACTGTTCCGTCAAGCACTTCTCTCTCCATTTTGCAACAGACAATGCAGAGACAGGTTACCAAGCAAACACCAGGAGAGTCTGTACCACCCCAATTCTGTTTGTTTTGGTGAAAATGGCAACTCATCCAATACCTGCTATACTTATCCTAGATAGCTGTGTGCTTTCCACAATGCACATCAATAAGTCACTTTCCCTTTTCCAATGCCCTTTACACATGTCAGTAATGTCTAGCTATAAAGATTAGATACCACAGAGCAGAGATGTGAGACAGTTCTTGGTAAGTGAAATGAATGCTTAAGTTTGCAGAGCATTTTGTAGTTCCTGATTACTAGCTTTGATTTAGTCATTGTTTTCTCAGTTTTGTTTCACCTTCTTGTCCCCGCTCTCTCCCTACCCTTCCCTGAACCAAAGGAAAGCCACTGTTACCAGCTTTCTTCTCACCAGGCTGCAAACACACTTCTTCATCCCCTCCTTGAGAGAGCATTAGTAACAGTCTATGGAAGAAGACGAACATTTGGCTAGAGCCTTAAAACTCAAATAGAATTATTTAACTTGAGCAAGTTAAATGTAAGCAGCCAGCTACCACATGGCAGCATAAAGTTTTCCTCATCAAACTCAGCAATTCAGAATATCTAAGATTACATGTGCTAGCAAAAAAGTACTAATCTATCCCTGTTCAGACAAATCCGAACATACCAAAGGATTCAGCTATCTTGGGGCTGTGGACTGTGAACTGCTCATGATTCTTTGCTCTTTCTCAAGAGCTGCCAAGTGTATAAACTGTTCCCTTTATTTACTCACAGATTAACAGTTGGTAAATTGGTCCCAGGGAATTGCTGAAGAATTTTCCTTATAACCATTTCCCTTGCTTACAAAAAAAAAAAGCCAACCACACAACGCCTTCCACCCCCACCCCCCCAACCCTGAATGAATGTGAGAACTTCCTGCACTCAGAACAGCATGAATAGACCTGGCAAGTAGTCAGGGAGATAGTACAGGCCCATGAATGCTCTGAATTCAGCTTCTGTGCTGTCGCTAAATTAAAGGAATTCAGGAGCCTCACAAAGGCTTGGTTATTTAATTATATTATAAAATAAAAGGCTGAATCTATTAGACAGCATACGAAAGAAACCCTTTCCCAAGTGCCTGCGCAGAACAAGCAGCCCCAGTGACTCTGCCTAACCTTCTCCCTCTCCTCAGGGTGATGTCACCACCACACTGCTGCCAGATCCAGCTGAGTTGCCAATGGTGGCAGAGCACTGCTCTACCTGCAGGCAAGAGCTCTCACCAGCTATCTGAGACAAGCCGTGCTTCTCTACCACACGGGGATTTTTACCTTTGCTCTTCACTCACCACGAGACTCGTGACACTTGCAAGCAAGCTACAAGTGTATGTATCTCTGTACCTTCAGCCCCTAACTAGATGAACTCATATGTCAGCATTCAAACCCTCTTTTCACTTCAAGTGCCTTCAGTAAAAACCAAAGCACACACATTAATAAGAGTAACAATTACCAGTAAACAGCAAGATGCAAAAACTCTGCTTTTTTTCCCTGATCATGTGCTACTTTCCCCCCCTTTATAACTATCAAGGAACAAATGCACTCAGCAATTTGCCTTACAAGTCATTAGGAAACAAAGGCACAGCAGCTTCCTCTTATTGAGGACTCTGTTGCTGATCAAATCTCTCAACAGTCTCACATACACACGAGAAAATGGATAGGGCAAGAATAGCACACAGAGGGGAAGATCAAAATGACCTGTGCAGAGAGCACCGTGCACTCATTTTTACAGTTCAGCTGGCCATGCCTGTGATTTGGGAACCCAGGCTGGTACACGTGAGACACCAGCACCCCATCCTTGTGCCTTGCCAGGAAGGTGACAGCCCTACATCTCATCAAATCACAGTGAAATGCTCAGGGCAGTGGCCTGCTGGCATGGCTTAATGAGACCTGCAACCAGCTACCACCATGCTTTTCACTAACAAGAAGGGAATCAAAAATTCACATCCAGAGCAAAGCTGCCAGGCGTGCCTGCCCGCAGAAAGTCCCACAGGGGTGTATTCTCCTAAGCGTGAGTTGCCAAAAGGACAACCGCAACTCCAGTGTGGAGAAGCAAATGCACAAAAGAATCCAAAAAGACAGAACAGGATATTTATGTATGAATGATAAGACAAGGTTTGTCTAATATTTCATTAGGGAAATAAGGATATTGCACTATTTCCCTGCTACGGATGAAGACATCGTTATATTCAGACATTTCTGCTACAAAAAGTTTAGTGGTTCTATAAAAATAAAAAGTGGACATAAAAAATGTTAGGGCACAGCATTTGTTTTGGTATGGACAGCATCTACATTAGGTATGAAAGTTAGACATTAGTATCCAACCATCTTTGGACAGCTACATATTTTGCTGCAAAGCAGAATAGTCATGTCTACAGAGAACAGCCCAAAGGATTTACAACTGAGAACATGCTGTAAATGACAATTAGTGGATATGAGCTAAAGTAAAACCGGAATGTGAAAAATGCAAAGAACATGTGAAGAAAAATGCCGGTACAACCAGAAATCCATAGTGCCAAGGCACAGCGGCCAAAGAACCTACTGAAGAACACATTAAATACCATCTCTAATTAAGGACTGCCAACATGCACAGCAACAGAACAAACCTGAACTAACAACACCACATCTGGAAAGGCAATTCCCCAACTCCAAGTGCAACATGGTCAAGAACCTCACAGAACAAAGAAAACATAGATGCAAGAACAGTTCATCTCTATAAAAATTACAGTTGTTCTTGTGTTCACCAGTGACAAGGACACATAGAATCATAGGATATCCTGAGCTGGAAGTGACCTACAAGGATCACTGAACTCCAACTCTTGACCTGGCACACAACAGCCCCGAGAATCACATCATGTGTCTGAAAACGTTGTCCAAACACTTCCTGAACTCTGGCAGGCCTGGTGCCATGACCACTTCCCTGGGGAGCCTGTTCCAGTGTCCAACCACACTCTGGTGGTTTCCTGACATCCAGTCTAAACCTCCCCTGACATAGCTTCGTGCCATTCCCTCAGGTCGGAAGGAAGCTGCAGGCTGCAATGAGGTCTCCCCCTCAGTCTCCTCTTCTCCAGGCTGACCAAACCAAGTGACCTCAGCCACTCCTCTTAACACTTCCCCTCTAGATCCTCCACCATCTTTGTAGCCCTCCTTTGGACTCTTTCCAATGGCTTGAAATCTTTCTTATATCGTGATATGCAAAACTGCACACAATATTCAAGGTGAGGCTGCACCAGTGCAGAGCAGAGTAGGACAATCCTCTTCCTCAACTGGCTGGTGATGCTGTGCCTGATGCACCTCAGGACGTTGTTATGACCTTTTGGCTCCAAAGGCACACCGCTGACTCATATTCTACTTGCCATTGACCAGGATCCCCAGATCTCTGTGAGGCTTCTCTCCAGCCTCTCATTCCTGGTTGTATGCACATCCAGGTTTCCCACATTCCAGGCGCAGAATCCGGCACTTGCCCCATTAAACTTTCTATGGTTGGTATGCAGTTCTCTTCTGGACAGAAGTCTGAACACTGAGTTCCCAGCACCTGCCTACCAGGAATCCTACCTTTTTCGGGGCTACAAGAGGAGACTAGACTTTCCCTGTACAATACTCCCTACTCCCCAGCAGCACTTTCCTTCACAATTCGGAAAGGACAATGATTGCTAACTGCATGTTTTATTTAACTTGTCTAGTTGATCATGCCTAGCTTAGCTGGTGACAGCAAACATGAGAGCAGTGCCAAATGCTGAATCTCCTCCATGTCTGCTGCATGCATTCCTAAAAAGCAGAAGCTTTAAGGACGTGTTGCATGTAATACCACTGTTTACAAGTCAGTCTAATGCCAAAGAATCAGTACATCCAATTTTAGGTTCAAAGGCTATAACAGCATGAACTCTTCTACCATCAGCCATAATTCTTACTATGCAAAATCAGCCTTTTTTTCCTTTATTTCATAACCAGTTTACAAATTCTTCTAATAGACAGTCCAGGCCACAACCCTTGCCTTTTAAAATCCTACATTTGCTGGAGATGCTCTCCTGGATGAAGAACATACATGTGACACAGCATTTTTATTTAATCAAAAAAAACCCTAAAAACTTTTCAAATGCTTATTCCTGTAATAAAAAGGTACAGTACACCTTAAACTGCTTTAAGGCTCTATTCTTTTTATCTCTTTTGACTACACTGTTGCCTGATGCTACACTGTTGACATATACAGACAGCAATTTGTTGAATTTGTTATAGCCATGTGCTGTGACTCCCAGGAGAGAATTTTACTTACTTATTTTTGCAGCCATCCTAGAACAAGTGCTCTTCTCCACAAATAATTCAGGGGGTACTGTTTGATTCACAGCCTTACAGATACAGGCACAGGAGAATGAGGAATACACAAAGAGGCCTGCTGATAAATGTGTGTTGAAAAGAAACCCTTCAAAATCTTCATTAAGAAACCTCAAATTGTACAAAATGGCTGAGTTGGTAAATGCAGCCAAGAATGTCCAAAAAATTTCCAGTAGAAAAAGGAGTAGGAAAGGGGGGAAAAAAAGGAAAAAGGAAAAAAAGGGGGGAAGGAAAAAAAAAAGACAAAAAGGAAAAACAGAAAAAGAAGAAAAATAAAAGCATTGCAAAAAAAAGAAAAGTAGAAAAAAAGAAGGCAAAAGGGGTGGGAAGTATCTAGCTGCCTGTTTTAGGCTGAAAGGATCTACAGTTCATCTCTGCTTGGCAATCTGCTGACACTCTCAAGACAATGCTGTTCACAGCTAAGGTGACAAATCTGCATTCCCCATTTCCACAGTGTAAGTAAGTAGTATCAGTTATTTGCCAGGAATTCAAAATACATCTCCTATTAACACAGGAATGAAGCAGCAAGAGGTGCTGAAACTGCTCGCACTCCTGTGGAGCACTGTACAAAGGATCACATCCCACCCAGTGCTGCAAATTAAACATTATATATACCTCAGGCTCTAGCAGACTGTTTTATCCAGAGAAACATTTACTCAGACACTCACAGAAGAATACGACCTAGTCCACTGCAGGCTACAAGGTGTCTTAATCTCTGTACTACAGTATCTAGTGATACTGATCAATATATTTTCATTCTAGGTCTCAATTACAAGAAGCGGCAACTTGCAAAATAAACTAGCACCTTTTACCACAAAGATTCAGAAAAGAAACATTCTGAAGCATTATTCTTACAAGAGACATATCCAATATGTAACCTGTAAAGCAAAATAAGTAAAATAATTTAACATACTCTTCTCATATTAGCGGGAATTAAAGTTGTCATTTGATTAAGGAGATTAAAGAGACACACACCAAGCAGTTCTCAGCACTATAGCCTAATCTTAGCAGGGATGAATATGCTTATACAGATGATACCATTGTTCTGGAAGTCATGAAATGGAAACACTTTCTGTATTTAATAGTCTGAAATGTATCACATTAATCTTCTGTTTATTCACAGGAAATATACAGACTATAGGTTCTAATTTAATTGATACAGACAAGGGACATGTTTTTCATGCCACCAAATAAACACACCTACCCCCCCCCCCCAAAAAAAAAAAAAAAACCAAAACAAACAAATAAGAAAAAAAAATATAAGACACATCCCCAGCAACTTTCCAGAGCTTGGACAGTTCAATTGTTTTCAGTCAGTCCTTCCTTTTATTAGCTAGGACACCTAAGACAAAAAGGCTAACTGCTTGCTCTGAAAGGATATAAACTCAGGTCTACTTCTAAATAACGAATTTTTTATCTACACAACCATACTATGAGCTGCATGCTTTTACCAAGACAGTACATTAGAAGTCCTCAACTCAGGAATAATTTTGTATAATTACATATTACACAGTTTTCAACAAACTCCTGTTGTTATTTCTAAAATGTTAAATTGCATCTCCCAGACATATGTGATTAACTTCTCTTTGAGACACATCCTGTTTGCAACCTGCAAAGTATCATGCTTTAGTGTTTGTGGCCACAAAATACTGGCACCAGAAGAAATCAAGAGCTCCTAGACTGTTAACTTCAGTTCATTAGACATGCTACCCGTCTTCCAGATGTTCCACCACTTCATTCTTAACACGTTGACATTAACTTTTTTATTTCAACAGACAAGCTTTATAGCATGAAAGCAAATAGATGTAGATGCGGAAAGTCAATGGTGACACACGGTAATTATGTCTGAGACAACCTAATAAGTTTCATAAATAAAATGATTGCACACTGATGTCCCCTAGAGGTCTGTCTGTCCCACTAAGTAAAACACAGAAGAAGGAAAAATACCCTTCCTCCATCACTTACTAGTCCTGCACTTCAGTAACAACGACCCCATGCGGAGCTACAGGCTGTGGGCAGAGTGGCTGGAAAGCTGCCAGGTGGAAAAGGACCTGTAGGTGCCGGCTGACAGCACTGAACATGAGCCAGTGTGTGCCCAGGTGGCCAGAAAGGCCAGTGGCATCCTGGCCTGTATCAGCAATAGTGTGGCCAGCAGGAGCAGGGCAGTGATTGTCCTCCTGTCCTCAGCATTCGTGAGACTGCACCTGGAATCCTGTGTTCAGTTCTGGGCCCCTCACAGCAACAAGGACATTGAGGTGGTGGAGCATGTCCAGAGAAGGGCAACGAAGCTGGTGAAGGGTCTGGAGCACAAGTCTGATGAGGAGCAGCTGAGAGAGCTCAGGTTGTTTAGCCTGGAGAAAAGGAGGTTGGGGGGGACCTTATCATTCTCTACAGATGCCTGAAAGGAGGCCGTAGCCAGGTGGGGGGTGGTCACTTTCCCCAGGCAGCAAGTGACAGGACAAGAGGAAATGGCCTCAAGCTGCACCACATGAGATTCAAGTCAGACATCAGGAAGAATTTATTCACTGAAAGGGTGGTCAGGCATTGGAATAGCCTGCCCAGGAAGGTGGTGAAGTCACCATCCCTGCAAGCATTCAAGAAACAACAGGACATGGCACTTAGTGTTTAGTTGGCATGGAGGTATTCAATCAAAGGTTGGATTCAATGACCTTGGAAGTCTTTTACAACCTTAACAATTCTATGAATTTGAGCCAATAATCATAAAATAATTCATGATAAGGAGTCACTGGTTCATCTGACCAACCATCTAAGAAGCAAGCAGATTGCATACATAGTTTGCTCTGCTGCTTGTAGGACTCTAAGCACAAACGCAGTGCTCCTACTTACTATCTGCTGTAAGGAAAAGGTTAGCGAGGATCTGACAGTAAGACAAAGCAAGTGCTTGAATGAGAACAACAAAACGCCACTGTACACATTCTGATCAGAAAACTCATTGTCCACTTAGATACTTACAACTTCCAAGGCAGCATTAAAACCGATGAGAGCTGCTTAGATAGAGCTCCTCCATGGCACATATAAAACCAAAATTGTTGCTGGTAAGAACATCCAAGCTTTTCTGTACCATTTATATAAGAGCGAATAATAGTCTGAACAAGGCATACTTATTGTTTAAAGAAGCATGCAGCTTTTTCAAAGGAAAAGAGTCAGTATTATTCTCCTCAACTGAAGGTGCCTGAATCACAGGTTTTGTTCTACCCTTAATGCTGCATCTACAATTCTCTCCTCCCCAGAGCACACATTCAGAAAAGGAGTGGCCTGCTACTTATCTTAATTACAGGTCTTACTATCTCTTTCTCTTTGGACACAAAGCTTCATAAATCGAACAAACAGGAAGAGAAACTGCATTCAGATTACATAATGAGGTTTATGTAAATTGCACCTACAGCCCAGGGTCCTGAACTTCAAAGGCATTCCAGCTCCTCGTTACCCCTTGGACCAAGGCCCATTGTTTTGTCTTTATTTAAATAAGCTGGCATGGCATTTGGAGTGCTTGCAGATGAGAGGAGCTGGTTCAAGTGGCTATTATGGGGTTTTGAGAAATATGACTACAATCCAGAGCCTAGTAATGTTGAAGATTCCCGTTGCCACTGCACAAGACCAAGAACAATTAATACCCCACAGAGGAACAATTTTACATCTGGCCCACAACAACACGTTGAGTTAAACTCCAAGAATCATGCCCACTTACACAATTTTCATTTTCCTTCTACCAAGAACTAGACAAAACTGGAGAGAAAAATCCCCTGGAACTCAGTATTTTGCATCAATATGTAAATAGCTATTCTTAGCTGTCAAATAGAGCAATACACAGTTAGTTGAGCAACGAGTATCTTCAGCACCCCTCCAAATAAGTCAAAGCCACCTGGAAGAAATTTTACTTCCCTATCGACAGAAAAAGCTTCAAAGAATAGTATGCTACGTTGTGAAATTAAATGCCTTCACTACAGGAGGTCTTTTCTTCCTGATTTTACAGCTGTCATTTTTAAACGTAATGTCCTCCAAAGAACAATTTTTGCCCCCTAAATAATGGGTGCATGGAGCAGGAAGGGGAATACAAAACCCCCAAGAGATTATGTACCATTCCCATTCTTTCACATATTTAACCACATCCATGGGAGCAGAAGGTCTCAGCCATCAGAGCCCGAGGGTCAGGACTAGCTAGCTAGCTAACTAGGGAAGCAAAAGGAATCCTGGTTGGGGCAACTGGCATAAAGAACCTGGACTATCCACTTACATAACTAAACGATTTCACGTGACAGTGGCACGGAGTACAAAGGGTAGTGTCCACATCCATGGTGAGTAACAGACGAGATCCCAAAGGGCGATTACTGACAGTGCCTTTTTTAAAAAAAACAAACACCACAGCGGCTGTGCCAGCACAGACATCACACAAAACTCGTTCTACTATTAATTTTGCCTACCTGAAATCCTGAATGGAACTTCAGCAGAACCCAGTATCTTTATTCATTTAAAACCCACATACATCCCTCGGTGATGGAACAGCAGCTGCTGCATTCCAAACAGCAAGTGATATCTTTTCTTTACATGTAACAGTTTATCACATAGCACACATATGAAAAAAGTAAACCAAGAGTTAAATAAAATATATCATAAATGATACTTAAGTTTAAAATTGTCAGATACCTAAGGTGACTTCAGTATATAACAGCAATCAGTGGGAAAACGTTCAATTAGAATTTGCCACGAGTTATTTTTAGAAAGCGGTATCTATGTTAAGATACCACAGTGGATAAATGCCAGCCGAATTGAAAAAATAACTAATCTACAACGAATACAGGTTATTTTCTAGTGAAAAATGCACAGATTATACTCACAAAAAAGGCAATGCTACAGCTAACTCAACTGTCCAGAAAAGCTATTTAAGGACAAAAGTTACACAGAGAATAAAACATGGCACTTTGGAATAAAGCACAAAACTGAAAAATCTAGGATTTTCACAGACATTTTCTGCCATAAAATTTATAGAGCTTAACTACCCCAAATCTATACATAACTCTGACGCTATCATGCAGTTGTGATTTTAACAGGTTTCCAACCTCTTAGATGATTTTCATAAGCACGATATCATTGGATTTTTTTTAAATGAGGACATTGTCCTCCTGTGATGTTTCTTAAATATCCTGTGAAGGGCTTGGTGTTCCAGAATTCCTGTCTTAGAGGCAAATATAGAAAAAGCTAAGACACATTCATTTTTCATTGAGTTTAAAATATATTAGTTGTTTATGAAGGTTGGTTGCATTTCTCTTAAAACATCTCAGAGAAGGAAAAACTAAGATAGAATCAATCACATGGTCAAGACAGTGAAGTTTACAAACTGAAGATATTTTGGTACATCCCACCCCACCCTTTTTACTGAAGTTTCCCTGCACAAACTGCAACTGACTTCAAGCATCAAAATCCATTCCATTTGAATACACCCACACAAAATATTTTACCAAACTACCCTCAAAGGTAACTGTAGCATTAAGTTCTCTAGGTTAAAGAATACAGTTGTTACAGAGCTACTCCAGACAAACGGCTTCCCAGAGTGCCCATCCTCATTTGAGCGAAAGTTCTAAAACAGAGCAATCAAACTGACTCAAGGGAACCTGAAAACAAGTACACGAGCACTTTGATCTGATCTAAAATGCCAGTGTGCCCCATTCCTCAAGCAGTGAAATAATGAAACACTGAAGACTAAGTCAAACTACCTTTGCTTCTGTCCAAGGCAAACAGAAGATCAGTTTTTGGTTTCTTTTGCTTTTTTCCCCCTAAATTAATATACTAATAGCTTAAATACTTATTCAAAATGATCACCCCTTAATGCAGAGGGAAGTGAAGATGTAAGCATATGAGGTACAGGTTCCCTCCAAAACAAAAAGCTAAGTATTACAAGTAGCAGTCTCCAGGATTTACATCTCTAAACTTCTATTCTATGGAATTCTATACTGCATATATTTTTCAAACTGACCTGCTCAGGCAGGTTGTCTTATACTTGCCTCTTTTCCACAGGATCACTTAAATAACAAATTAATATCTCATTATATTGTTTTATAAAGACATTGTTTTAACTATCAAAGCAGGTTTTGATAGTTGAGAAGCACACACCAGTTGCTAACACTGGTTCGAATGAATCCTTTTTTTTTGTACCATTAAGCAGTACCTCCTGAAGAACTGTGTAGTGCTTTAGATGCATAGCAGTCTGTCAGTGTCCTAACAGAACAGATGGATGCTTTAATTACAGAAGGGCTCTTAGGTATATCAGCACATCCGTCATAAAGAGGATGTTTATGTACAGTTAAAAAAAAGAGACGGGGGGAATAATTGGTAAAAAAATACAAGAAGGACAGTATCAAAATACATCAAGAGAAGAGAAAAGAAAAAAGAATGCCGTGTTCTGTGCTGCAGCAGTGAAGAAATTCAGCTCCTGGATGTACCAAATTAGGTACTACATATTTTGTATATATAGTAACTGCTATGTACATCACACTAAAATCTCCCGTGTCGGTACTTAACACGTACTTAAGTTATGGATGCTAGCCATGAGTACAACAGAATTTAAAAGTTGCAAAAACCATTGTACTTAACAGCTGTCACATACCAAAGCTCAGCTGCGGCTGCACCAGCATTCCAGCATTATCTGCACGGCTCCTCCTGTGGCTCCTCCTGCGCAGGAGCCCTCAGAGCCCCCCTGAAAGCTGCCTACCTCAGAAAGACCCCATTCCAACGGGAGATAAGCAAGCGGCTATGCGCATGAACAGGTGGAGCCAGCCAAAGGCACTGCAACCATTTTAAACGTTCCTGCAGAACAGGACCAGAAGTGTCATTACCTTGGGACCGACATGGACCAAGCCTGGGTTTAAACTGCTTTGTAGCTGAAACGTGAGAGTTTCCCAAAGAGGCGAGTTTTAGGTATTACCTCTCCTTGCAGGAGATGCCAACATATAAATGATTACAAGGTAAAAGAATGTTCATCCAAGTCATGTTAGGAAGAAAAAAAAATCAGGATCATAGCAGCCCTAGGCAGAGGTTGTTTTTCCTTTCGGTTTCAGACAAGTTCACGGAGACCTGCCCTGTCCAATCCCACCTGCAAAAAGACATCCATTCACACTAATGTGAATTAATTCCTTTCATGTTAAAGATATTAGATGTCAGAACTATGTCAGTGCTGCAAAAGCAGCTTTTTAGGGCACAACTGTTCTCCCACACTCAGTTAATAATAAAAAGAGTGTCTCTGGCACGCTTCCTCCCCATAACGGCACTTAGTCACCTTAAATTGAGTTTATCAACATATTAAATAGCTGAACTGAGTTATTCACCAAGTAGCACAAGCAGCCAGCAATTCAATACATTTCACATTCCATAAAGCTCTGCATTGCCAGGCCTCTGGCACCTTCTAAACTAAGCACCTGAAACCATGTTTCCATCCATCTAGCTGGAAGTCTCAGTATGACCCCAACTAAAAGGTGTACTTTTTTTAAAGAAGGCAAGCAAACAGTTACTCAGAGCACTGCAACTGATCCTGACACTGGATCTTCCCACCTTTTTCTTTACTGGACAGAACAACATCCCTTAAAACATACTTCAAGACCAAGCTAGATTCATTTTTTCTTCACAGCTTTCTAAAAGGCCACATGAGCCAAAAGGATCTCTCCCCAAATAATATCTGACAGCCAGATGCAAAATTAAAACCCCTAACTACATCTGGCATTTCTTAGTATTCTGCCGATAGGCAGTCATCTACTGAAAAAGTGATATATTTGATGCCACCGGCAGGTGCAGAAGCCCTGTGTCACATCAGGGGGCAGAGAATTTAATGGCGGCCAAGTGCCAGAATCAGAAACATCACCTTTCAGCACTAAAACAAAAAAGCCTCAAACATCCATTGTACTGAACCAGCCTTCAAGACCAGGATCATGTTACTCATGCTTCTTGCCATGCAGAAGCTCCAGAACACTCCGTGCTTATTTTTGATCTAAAAAAAATAAGCAGTTTTGCAGCTTTAAATGAGATTGTTGTACTAGTCTGTTTTTCCTTCTACATGCAAATTATAGGGAAGACAAGGCCACCAGGACAACTATTATTTTTACAGAGCAATAAGGAATATTATAACTTGTTTGCAAGAAGTCTTCTGGATCACAGCCACTCTTGAGGTTTTAAGAATAGTTTAGGAAGTCTGACCTAATCGGTCTCCCAGCGACAACATCATGGCTGTAATTGCACTATGGATTCCTGCACAGTTCCATAACTCAGTCACACAGTATCTCAGCAGAAAGCTATTTAACCATATCCTTTCAAATAGAGATCAGGTGTTTCAAACTTTGAGGACATTATCGTTCATTAAGATAGGTTTCAACAGAGAAAAATTGATATGTCTGACCGATCACTAATGCCCAGTTTTGCTCAAATTGATGTTACAGGGAGTAGGATCAGCCCCTTAAAGCTGTAAGGGATTTGTTTTAGCAGTGGAGTTATCCATTTAATGCTTGCTTCAGTCAAGACACTGAAGAAATCGACCACATTCACACTCTCAAGGAAGAAAATGAGAGGAGACACCAGAATAAACATGCACTAACCACATTCTGAAACAAACCAAGGCAATGTACAGGAAGCACGTTTACCTTCTTAGTGTCCCATTTTGGTTTTGAGGGTTTTTTAAAGACCAGATATTTCATTTACAGAATATTTGTGGATTGCTATTTATTAAGAAAACTCTTTTGTCATAGCAGAAGAATCTGATTCTCTGCAGTTCTCCTAGCAGTAGTTTTTTTAATCTGTGTTTTCCAGATTCCACAACAGGAGAAATTGCCAGCCTACAGCAATCCCCAAAACTATCTGCTATACTGTCTTATTTGGAATTTGTAACAGTAAGTTTCTCCAGTCTTAAAGCTCTCTCTCCTCAGAAATAAAAAAAAAAAAACCAAAGTCATCACTTTGCTCTCTTCTTCTCTCCCCACTGCAGTGGGATTAGGTGAAAGAATTCCTTTTAGAAGCAATGCAATAAATCCAACCTAGGTTTATGCCATTTCACATCAGTACAAGACCAGTATCACCAAATCCTACTGAGACAGCTTGCAGGAAATTACAGGGATAGAGATGCTAGTGGTTCTCTATCCACTGGGACAAGCCAGGCTGCTTAAATCAACGAAGTCCTAGGCAAACAGGAAATCACTGTTTTAAAGCTTTCCTTAGGGTATGATCCTGGAGGATCATTTATTAAAAAGGTATTTCTCCTAAGCAAAACACTTAACTTTGGGGCCAAAAAAACCACTCCACTTTCCAGTGTAATTTGGTGTGCATTCTTTTTAAGTGTCTCTCCTTCCCTCCCTTTCATCTTCAGGTTGTGTGTGTATAAAATAAGGAAGCAGAGATAACTTGCCAAGACAGTTACATAAAATCAGTATGATTACATGTCAGTAATATTTTCCTAGCTGTTTTTGGCTGGTCTGGTACGTTAGATGCCGCAACCTTTCTTTTACAAGCACCTGATCACAGGTGTTTTAGATGTTGATCACAGATCCCCTCAAAGAGATAAAGATTTCAAAAAACGCTGCACTTTTGAAGTACAGAGGCATACTTGTTAGCATATGAACTCGCGTTAAGAAATTTGCATTAATTTAATCCTATGTATGCTCACAGAAATACCCTTCTATCTGGTAGTTTTGTACAAGGAAGTCTAAAATGTATGAGCTACGTTCACAGTCAAGTTGAGACACTGAAATAAAACAGAGTTGGAACATCCTCATTTAGCATGTATAATTAATCATTTAATGCATTAAAACTACATGCAAACAGGCTTAACTGTGTGTAAGACTTCGCCGTGTTTCCTGATTGTGTTTTCTTTAGAACACATCCTGTTAGAAAAGGAGGCACACAGCTGTCCCAATTTAAAACATGCGTGTGCATCCCCATTTAATGGTGGGGTGGGACTGGAAATAAAGGAAGCAACATCCCTCCCAGCATCACCTGCTGACTTCCATCCTCAACAGCACAGCAGAGAAACACAAAAGACCACAATCATCATCTGAAAAAAAGTATTTTAAGCTACTTTCTAACCCCAATGCATCTAACCTATTTCTGTCAATTCCTTTAACAAATACTACTTTTGCACGCATTATGCCAGGGTCATTGTACAATCAGAAAAATCTGAAGAAAAGCTGAATCGACCACTTGCCACCACTCCCACATTCTCTTCTGAATAAAGAAGGGCACTTATCCAGTGTTCTGTTCTCCTTCCCACCCCACCATTACCGACTCCATTTGACATTCAGCGGAATTCACTCGAGAAAAGAATCTCTGTATTTTTCAGAGTTAAAGCGCTGAATTCTCACGGTTGATTGAAGGACCATTCTGCTCAGCCAGCCCAGACAGGGGATGGATGGCATGTGCTACTTTGCTAGCATGACCTCATGTCGGAATATCACACTTACCTATTAGGCAGAAAAACTTACAAGGTATTTGAACGCATACTTGGACATTAAACAATTCCTTCCTTTTGAAGAGATATACAGGACAGTTAAAACCCAAGAAGTTCCCAGATTACAGTAAGTCTCTTACACCAACCAACTCAACTGACACACGAGGTATTTTTAAACCTCCCTAAAACTGCAGAAGGTTGCATAATTACAACGTGGGAGCTAACTTTTCCACCCAACACTCTCCAAATTTTGTACTGTATGTTGTAACAGCAAAGCTCCATCACAAGGCTTCTCCCTTTTCATTACAAAGGTTTTGACCACCTCGCTTCCAAAGACCATGACCTGTGCTTCCCTACTTCTCTCGCTCACTGCCTCAGTCTCTCAATGAAGTCCCACCACTCTAACGGGAAAAACTGATGCCAACAACGCGGAAAGCCAAGTGCAGGATTTTGTTTGCAGGAATGCACCGCTCTCAGCTCAGGCATCTGCGTGCCCTGTACTGTTGTAACCTATTTCAGGAGCAAGAACTGCGCGGGGCTTCCCCCTTGGGAGCGAGCCGGCCGTGCCCCCGGCTCCGCGATGGGGCGGGTTCGGCGCACCTCGGGGCGAGCACGCAGCTCCACTAAACCGTAAGCGAGCTGCCGGCATCCCGCAAACACTTGGAACAGCCTTCGACCTCCCGTGCCCGGCAGCGGCACCGATGCAATTCCTCGTCACTAGGGAAAGCAGTAGTAGATTAAGGCTGATTTAACCTCGAACGCCCAGTGCCGCTGCCGGGAACGGGAAAACAACACAAGCGCGACCTCCATTACCGAGGCGCTGAAGGGAGGGGAGGCTGCCCTGGGCACGGCGCTGGAGCAGCTTGAGCGCAGCTGACACCGCGGCTTCTCCCGGCAGCCGGCTCGGGGCAGCGCTTCCCGCCGCCGCCGGAGACCTCCAGGCACGGCCCCTCCCCGGCGCGGCGACACCCGCGAGCCGCCTTCCCCGTGACAGGGGACAGCCCCCGGCCACCTTCCCCGTGACAGGGGACAGCCCGGCGGAGGAGCAGCGCCCAGCCACCCGCACACCCTCCGCTCATC
>VZTI01005471.1:2117143-2198637 GCA_013397865.1 Struthidea cinerea | reverse complement strand
GGAAGCATTCCGCCGGTGCCCGGCTCAGTCCCGCTCCCCGGCTGTCGCCAGCGCCATTAGGGAGGGAGGGAGGCAGGCAAGGAGCGAGCGATCCCGTCCGCCGCTCCCCGCGCGCGCGCGGCTCATGAATATTAACCAGCCGACGGGGAGCGAAGGAGGGTCGCGAGGGTGACGCCACCGCTCGCGCGGCGGGGCGGGGCCTCGCCGATAAACACAGCGTGACTCCCAGCCGGCCCGGGCGGCGCGCGAGNTTCCCGCCGGCTCCGGGGGCCGCGCAGGCTCCGGGGCGGGAGCCCGGCGGGAAGCGCGGAACGCACTGGAAGTCTCGGCGCTCCTCCGCGCTGGCCCGGGGAAGCGCAGCGTGCCGCCGCCGCTCCGCACGGCGCGGGGCTGAATCCGTGTTAAAATTATTCCAGGACTTTGTCCCGCGCTCCATGTTTGTATTCCTTAGGGCTGGTCAGAGGGTTTTGCAGGTCCAGTGACCGCACTCACCCCGCTCTGCCCAACCTGACACGTTCTCCCCGTTGGCTGCCTCGGCGCACAAGCCAGGCACTAAGCCCTCTGGAGAGGGAGATGATTTCTCCAGATCCAAGATGGAGAGTTACACGGAAATATGTGTGGGAAACATACATGTGCATAGACGCGCACATACCGTAAAAAGAGCTGCTTTGTGAGTAGACACAGAGAAGGTTTCGGTGCCATTTGTCTGTCGTTGTATTTCAGGGACTAAAATTACCTAAGATGCCTACTTGTAGAAAATTTCTGAGAAGCAGCCATTAAATAGAAACATTCTTCAAAAAAAAACACCTCCCATGGTTTAAAACAAATTGCTGAAAAGGAAAATTAGAATCAGATACATTCAACTAGCAGTGTAAACATGTGAGTTTTTATACTGCATGGACACCATACTAAGGAATTCGGAGAAATCTCTTACGCTCCTGGAGATGTTTTAGCTGAGTAATGCCAGCTGGATGGGGCTGTAACTGCCTGGGATCTCTCTTTTTTAATACATTTTGTAAAATCACAGTGAAGCATCTCGCCAGATATTCATCAAAAACGCAATAGACTGCAATAAATTGGGAGTTCCGGGCAATTGACCAGTTACGTCAATATTAGGGAAGATAAATCATCACCAAGAACCCTGAGATAAACTCTTAGTGAAACATTATTTTTAGTTGGTCGGTCTTTTTAGTGTGCACGTATATCAACCATAAATAAACCAGAACCATAATAAAATTAGGGTTTACCTCTCCTAATAAAACATTTCTCCACACTTCCACATTACTGTCTTCATACCACATAGAAGCAGATGAAAAGGGCACAGAAAATAGGTATTCCCCAAGGAACTTACTATGGAATCATGTAGCTACCTTTTAAAAATTTTTTGTAACAACAAAGCTGATGTTTACCTGTGTGTGAAAACCACCCACTTCCTGAACAGAACAATCTGAAAATTAACGTTGGTCTCATTGTGTAGTTCGTAGTGAGTCGTATCTAGAGCGGCAGTCACCAGCAGGAATGTCTCTGGAATTCAAGAGCACAAGCTGACAGAAGATGACAGCAGCACTTGGCCATTAGAGGCTTAAAGGTGCCCAGAACCACCTCTGACAGCAGCGGCATGCAGCAGAAGTCAGAACTGAGTATATGAGCTCCGTTCTGGCTGCTTCATACATTCTGATTTATTTCTACTGCTTTGCACCACCCTTTTGCCACCTACTTCATGGAGGTTACACCAGGTCCCCTGATTTAAATGTGTGGGAGAAATGTTCTACATGCAAACACACACAGACACACACACACACACGCTCAGAAGAAGGAGACAGCAAGCTCTAGGGACATTATTATTAATGATAATACTTGAAATGTTTCTAGCAAACAGTTTCCAGCCCTTCTCTTCTTTGGTGAGAGTGGCGAGAGAGAAGATCTACCTTTCTCAAACTGTTCAAACACCTGAATGTTCAACCCACAGAAAAAGTCCAGAACACAAAACCAAAGAGAGGTCTCCTGGGGCTTCCAGTTTTCTCCCTTGTGGCTGGAGATACTGCATCCTACATGTTAGTGAGGTGCCCCTAACATGGCAGATAAACAAGCTGAACATCAGTTTGAACTGAGCTCAGCTGATTTGTCCTCTGCCCTAACTGGAAGACTGTTCCAGGGCCACCCTGTCCTCCCTGTTGGGAAATTCCTTCCAATTTTCGGCCTGAATTTTACACATGGGTAGTCTATGCACATTTGCTCGCATGCCAGCATTTCAGTGCCCTTTGACTCAAATAGCTGTGTTTTCTCCGAACTCCAGAGCCTTCACCCAAGGTGCTTAGAAGTAGCAACAGTATTCCCTGGCAGGCTTTGCTTTCTCTCTTAGGGAGACTAAACACAGTCTTGTTGTGTCCTCCGAGGAGATAGTTCGCATAGCCTAGGAACACGCAGTTAAGGTCATTTGAACAGCCTTGGGTCAGATCTTCCATGGGGTGGACTGGTATAGCCACAGCTCTGGAATTCCTCTGTGAGTCCACACGGAGCAGCCGCCGTCTGCGATACAACTGGGAGAAGTGGCCGGGGACTGAGCTGACCTTGCTCTCCCTCTGGCCAGGCTAACTCACCGCTGCCAGCAGCCCTACCCATGAACGGTTTTATGCAATTAAAAAACAAAGTAGCTGTACTAAAGTCCTGGGTGGGGGGGAAGTTGCTGGATTTATCTCTGCCCTGTGAAATTTGTTCAGGAGCAGAAGGTTGCAATGAGGCTCCCGGCATCCTGTTAGCCCTGAGCTGAGCCGTGAACAGAAAAGGGAGTGTGTGGTCGATTTTCATACTTCGCTGCATATGAAGGTGGCAGTTTCTGTAGTGGCCTAGCACCTCCAAATGTTAGCAGTACCCAGCCCGGTTATTTTTGCATTATGCAGGGAAGTGTGCTCGAAATCTCTAAGTATATGCATATTTAAATTGAACTCTCCAGCTTATGAGAAAGCTCTGCTATTTTCCGTTTCCCAGTATCTGATATATACTCTTAAACTCTCCTGATATTGTGAATTTTGATAGGGATTAACTGGTGATGTCAGACATGAGAATGGAGTTTATGAAATTGATGTTTGTCAGGAGGAAGTGGAAGGGTGAAATACACATTTCCCTTTTCTAAAGTTGGATTGATGACAGCTGTTTGGAAGACAGGTAAAATGAAACAGGGTGGTTTGCAATCTGCAGTTTTCCAACAAGACTCTGGCAATCTTGAGGAGAAGTTTTCTGATTACAGGAGTTGGCAACAAAAAGTGAGGGAATAAAAAGTAATTTATCGGAGATTACTATAAATTACTCCATACCAAAACTCTTCATACTGAATGAACAAATTATACACTCCCACACACAGGTGCAGGAAAATGCCAGAAGGTCTTGAAACCACAAGAAGACTTTTGGGGACAATGTTACATACAGAGTTACCAGACCTTAGCTGAAATCCTCACAGCGGCTGGAGCTGTTGTGATCTTCACTGCCTACATTTCTGCTGGCAGCTGCTACAGCTACAGCAGGAGGCATCAGGCTGCCGTACACATCCCCGGAGCTGACTGAGTAACTGCAGTGGTGCTTGGAGTGTGTTAATTCCTGCTCAGCCTCTTCTGAAATCTGCCTCCCCCAATTCTCGCAGATTCCTTTAAAGCCCTCAGGGATGCACTGTGCTGTTATTAGATGTTTCTGCAAGGGAAGGGACAGATCATGGGCATCAGCTGATGTCTGTGGTTTTTCTTACTCCTTCATTATGAATGTAGAAGAGAGGACCGGGTCCAGCTTTGATTAATTTTGATTACTGCCTGTTCTGTTCTGTTCTTTGTTTGCATTATACCACTTCAGTTCTGGTAACATCTTGGTCCAGCTACTGTTAATATTTGTCAGGCAGTTCAATGATGTCTTATTTGTTCTGTCTAATTTTTCAGAAATGTCTGCTGCAGTGGGATAGTAAACAGCTTTTGTAGACTCAGTTTTACCATGAACTATACTCAAAGGGATTTTTTTTTTGTTGTTATATCAAATAAGCAGTGAATACCCAGTTTCAGTTTTGTTTTCAAAGATATCATTGCAAAATAATGTGCCATCATTAAACAGGAATTGCTTAATCCCCAGACCCTGACTACAGAAAAATTGACTGACAAGTCAGTTCTGGATAAAAAGCTGAGATGAGCGCTGAGAAATGCTAGTGTGCAAAAGATTGTATTTATACTTTCTCTGCTATAAGTCATCATCAATGATGCTGCTAAATGTTCATCTGTGTTTCAAGAAGGTATGAATCACCTTAGTGATTCCAGTTGACATGTGAAGGTGGGGAGGGAGCTTAGAAAGGAAGAATTTAATGTCCTTCAACTCTGCAGAGTGTTAGGGAGCTTACTGAGCTCTCTAGTAGCCTGTTTTTGTAGTAAGGGAGAATTTTTCTACAGATGACAAAGCAAGAGACTTATTTCAGTGTCAAAATGCTGAAACCGAAGACATTTGCTGCTGTATGTGTAATTCAAAGACCAGGAGATGGATGAGCAAGGGGACCATTTCAAATTAAACAATATAATAAGAATAACCTTCTTTCTAAAGAGAGATTGAATGTTGTCATATGGAAACTATTCTCAAAATAATATTTTATTGGTAGGGATTAATTTCATTTTTTAAAATTCTAGGTACGCACCTGTGCCCCTCATTCATATTTGCAATTGCCACAGCTATAGGAACAAACTGGATATACAGATAACAAGGAATTCAAATTTTATGCTGATTGCTGCTACAGCTGTGAACTTGAGCACAACAGTGTGTTCATGTTCCATGGCAGTTGTGCTCATCTTGGTGTGTAAGGCCTTCATTGTAGTAGGTATTTAAGATGGTGCTTATTCAGGGAAACTTTTACTTTTAAAAGTGTTCTTATGTTGAGGATATGATTAAGAACTATTCTTGAACAGGGAAGTTTCCATTACTCAATGCCTGAAATATAATTTAAAGGCTGTAAGTGATCTTACAGTTGCCCTTTTGTTTATAAATTCAGTAACACTGGATTCTTATGACTTGGGAGGTTATTTGTACCTACAGCTCCCTAAATAATTTTCAGCAAGGTTTGATATGTATTTCTGATTCCAAAACCACTTCCATACAAGTAATATCAACACTACTACATGTTCTTCAGCAGTGCACTTCAAAGCACGTTACAAACGTGACTAAGTGTAAATATTTCCATAGTACAGAGAGAGGAGAAAAGAGGCAAGTACCTTCTTGGCTGCACATTAGACGCCTCTCAAGGTGATAGGCACAAGTCAGGTCCCCGTGTCCTGGAAGTGGAGTACCAGGCTGTGAAACTTCCTTCTTGCTGGAGTCCTGTCCCAGCTCCCTCTGGGCAGAGGGGCTGGAGCCAGGTGCAGAAGCCCACTGTAAGGTTGTTCGAGTGACAGAGATTCTCATTTGCAGTACATGGCCACTTGAATTTCAGTGTCTTGTAGAGCTAAGCTGTATTTGTTTCCAGCAAGGCAGGGTTTTCCCAAGCCCTCAGCAGCAGTGTGGCGTGGAGATCCTTTGATTACACAAATGTTTCCCGTTGTGACATGCACAGGCTGGGCTCTGTTAGCATTGCAGTTAAACAGTCAGGAGGTGCAGCTTCCTTAGCAAATTTTGGAATTTCTCCTCCAGGACAAACTTCTTGTTCCCATCACATGAAGAAAGAAAGGAAACAGCAGCACCTCCATTGCAGTTCAAGGCAATGAGCAGCTGATCCTGAGTTAACCGTACGGCTGAAAGCCACGTGCAGAGAAAACAAACTTGAGGAAAAGAAACCCCAGCTTTGTTGTACCTGGACTGACTACAAGTCTATGTTATCCATTCTAGTGTTATAGTAAATGCTGTGTTAAAATTAAAACAGTATTTTACAGATTTTGCTTTTAATTTGTGTTGATACTATTTGCAAAGCCAGACCTTGTAATTGCCAGTAGACTCAGCAACCCCATACACTAATCCTCTTACTGTGTCTTCGACTCTTCCATTTTAAGCTATTTGTTTTGTTTGTTTGTTTTTTAGAGAAAAAGAGCTTTGCTGCCTGTTAGATATTAGTGCACTAAAAGATTCTCTTCCAGAACTTTATAAATCCTTCCTTGCAATTATTTCTTTTTATCTTTCTTGCTCATATGGTGTCTTAAGCCCTTTTTGTTTCAGAGCTCTACAACTCCTCAAGGTACAGTATTCATCACTACTGATAGAGATGGATTAATGTGGATTCATTAAGCTGCAGCCAACACAGTGACTTGAATGTGATGGTTTTACATAATGCCCTAAATAGTATGACTGGTGCATTTGAAGTGACCCAAGAGATTCCAACATTTTTGGTATCAGCTTTTCATGAGGTTAGTCATCTCCCATTAATTCCCTTGTAAATATCTTAGAGGATGCAGTCTGTTGTTTAAAGGCTGTGCATAAAGGCCTTTCATGTGAGACTGAGGATACGTTTCTGCCATACAGCAGGTTTGACAACAAAGTTGGCTTAGGAAGGTCGTGCCCCTACTCACTTGTATTTGCCTCTTCTGCACAGTGTGTTGCCACTCCAGTGTGCCAGGATGATGGGAGCAGCACTGTCAGCAGGGTAATGGGAATGTTCTGCATTAAAAAAAATTGTGCCTGAAGAATCTCAGGTATCCCTTTAATACAGTAAGAATCTATCACATAAATGCAAGTTATTTATTTGTGAATGGCATAAGCACTGAAGTGAGAATAGCACAGGGGAAGCTAAAGCCTCAAAATATCTGTTACTGATGATTTATCCTAGTACAGAGTGCTATGAACAGCTGCATCTACAGTACTTTACTTGAAGGATAAACAAAGATACACATTATATCCTTTGAAGGAGCCTTTTTAATTTATTTCTTCAACACCAAAGGTGTCTCTTGTTAAGAGTAAACATAGAAATCCTCTAAGGAAATTAACAAAATAAAGCCTTATACAATTAAAATATTGGCAGGATCAACTTAGAAGTTAATACTAAAATAGCTCACTGTCACTTCTGTGGCTCCCCAGGCAGTCCTCTCAGAAAGGCTTTCAAGAAATCTGTAGGGAACATACCTGAGTTGTCTTTGATGAAAATGACCATAAGGAGTTAAATCTAGGAGAGTAGGGTTTTTTTTTCTTCCTTAGCTTTTCTAGTGACAAAATGCCCATTGACTTCTAGGCTGGCAGCCATGGACTTGTGTGCAGAATCACTTTCATGTGCCATGTCAGCAGCACATGACTGTGGCTACCAAAGATGCCTCGGCTTCAGCCCTCCACCCCTGCCTTGCACACTGGCTCAGCCGTTTCAGCTGTGACTGCGCAGTCACAGGACTGTGACACGCTGTTGCATGAGATTAAGAGAGCTCTTTGTAATACACTGGAACGATGGGAATGAGCTCGGTATTCATGGGTGAGGCTAAACCAAACTTCCAGGAAAATTAGTCTGTCATTTCACAGACAGATCACCTGGCTCCCCATACGGTAACCCACAGTGGGGGTCACTGTGATGCCCTGCTCTGTGCTCTCTGTCAGTCTGTGCAGAAGCTGGCCTGGGACAGTGAGGAAGGGAAGCCATAGGAAAGGGAGAACAGCTAATATTTTAGGATCTGGGTTTGACTGAGGTGAAAGCCTGCATCGTTAGCTTCACAGATGTTAGTCAGGATACATCAAACTACAGTCATGTGTATATAATTGGCATCAAAACTCTTTCAGAAGCAGCATCAGCCTTCTTTTGGCTTTCCAAAGGTGTCCTTTGTTGCTTTCTAAGTGCCAAGAACAAATCTGAATGCTCTGTGAGACTCTACCTGATCTGGTCAGAGCAAGGGTAAACCAGGTTCTCCAAACTGATGTGAATTCTCATTGCTAGAGTAGAATAAGCTCTTAGTTTTCCCAAGCTCATGCATGCCCAGGCACCGTCACTGGTAGCATGTTCGCCAAGATATTCAGTGCCTGTGACCTAACTACTCCACAGATCAAGACATGCCTTGGGGTTAAATTTTCATCAGCCTCTTGATAAGGCAGGCAATGAACTCATTGTGAAAACCCATTGGTGGCTCCCACGCAGCTGAGAAATGCTGTGTTTGAAAGTCAGCTGGATTTTTAGGAACGCTGTTTCTGCCAACAGGTACTGATAACCTGCTTTCATAATACTAGCACAAACTTCACCTTCCAACAACCTGACATGCCTCTTCGCCACACCAAACAGATCTGTTCTGCACCAGAAATGGATCTGGAATGCCATACTGCCAGGAAGCAAAGCTTTCCAGCATTCTTTTTCTGACCAAAAAAATGGTGGTGCACACGGTGAAGAGTTTACTTGCAGAGTTGAAGAGGCAGAGGGATGGAGCTGCCTTGGTACCTGTGACTGTGAGCAATCAGGCTTTTGAAAGAAGCCCAGAGTGGTGGGGTTTTCCATGAGGTTAGTCCATAGTACAGCACACAAGAGCCAGCCAGAGAGCTGTTCTCCACAGCGATTGCAGTCATGCTGCTGGCCAGGGTTCACATCCGCCACACAGCTGGGCTAGAGGCATTTCTGGGTCATAGCCAAGTATTTTGTGTCCTACCATTCTTGGCTGCCCTTTTATATTTTCTTCATATCAGATCCCAACATACAAGGAACTTGAAGCAGATTTTTAGGTGACTGCTGGAAACCCATTTATCACATCATTCCCCACATGGTGGTATTGCTTGTGAAAAGTATCCACGGATTCCCAGTGTGTGATGTTTTCTTCTCAGGTGCTTTAGCCAGAGTTCTCCTGCCTCGAGGGAGCATTTACCATCAGGCATGCCTGCTCCTCTTCACTTACTCTGAGATTGAATGCTCTTCCAACTCAGACGGACCGTGGAGGTCTCCGAGACCAGCAGCCAGGCTGAGGAGCTCTCAGGGAAGCTGTGTAGGAACATGCAGAAAGCAACTGCTAGAAAGGCTCTACTGACTCTCCTTCTGTCATCAGTGGTGTGGACCAGCTGTCAAAGGATTGGTCACACTGCTCTGAAGTCACCATGGAGTGACAGAGGTCAGGCAGGCAGAAATGCAGGCTGCTCCATGACCATCCCTGAAAGGATACACTGTCTGAAGAAAGCCAAGGAATTTGGAAAGCCTCTGTATGTGATGTCCAATGAACACATCTCACTACAGAGAGGAAGTGTTGATAAGTAATGTGTATTACAGTGGATGACCTCTGGACCTCCTCAGGAGGTCATCCTTCCAGGAGCAGGGTGAATGCCAAAGTGAGATCACATCACCCAGGGCCTCGCCGTGCACAAAACCTCAGTGAGGCAAAACCTGGCAGGCTGGAATTAGCAGGCTGAGTCACTCAGCCAGGAATCGGTTGTCAGTGTTGTCACTGTTGAACGAGTGTAACGACAGATTGTCAAATAGCTAAACAAGGGCTGCTTCTTGGCAAGAGTCGAGATACTGAAATGATTTGTAAATCATTTGCAGGATTTCCTACCTACATCTTTTCAGCAGCAAAAGTGGATTAGACTACTGGTCCTTCCAGATAGCGTTCTGCTGCAAAGTGGTTCTTACCACACACTTCAAGGGAGGATGAAAGGACAGTGATGGTAGATGGTGTGGGATAACCGGTCTCAGAAATCTATTCCCAAAACTGCAGTGGTTGGATGCTGGCTTTACCCCAGAAGCATGAGTATAAATCCCTTTCAAAGCTCTTGTTTATTTTTATGCGTGTATTAGCAGTCCTCTTTTGACTCCTGCTAAGATTTTGCTTGTGATGATACTAGGTAGGATGGGATTTGGCTGAGTAATTGCATGCTGTGCAAAAAATTTATTTCCTTTTTATCAGTTTTAAATGTGTTCGTTTTCAATTTAATTGAATAGTCCTTTGTGTTTAAACTGTGGAAGGGAAACCAGCGGCATGTATTTGTAAGTGGATTTGCTGGACAGGGGCTGGGATTTGTCTCCCTCTGCTTCAAACGAGGGGGAAATCAAAACAGAGTGGAATACGCAAATTAAGGGTTCTGGTTAATCAAACTCAATGGTAATTTGGAACAAAAAGAAAGTCATAGGGGAGTTCGTCCTTACAACACAGCCGTATTTTTTTCTCTGCCTCCCTTCCCCCTTCTTCTTTCAGGAATGATTCAATACAGTATCTGATGAGAAATTTATAAATTTCTAATTGAGCAAACTACTGGAAAGTGCCCCTGCTCATGGCAAGGAGGTTGGAAATAGATGGCCTTTAAGTCCCTTCCAACCCAAACCATTCTGTGCTTCTATGACTAAAAATCAAGGCAAAAATCACGGCAAAATCAATCAAACACCTTAACCCTAATGCTTTGTTCCAGCTGTAAAACAGTCACCAGACCATCCCTTACTCAAGGGGCTAATTAAGTATGATCCCTTTTTCTTTCTTGTAAAGGTTATTGGAAAACAACCCAAGCAATGTCTTTGTTATACTTTTGCTGAGAAAGTTCCTTCTTTGGCAGGGGAAGGGTAATTGTGATAGCAAGCTGCTTCTGTTCCTAAATTCCCTGATGTGCTGGGGTCATGTTGCATATTTGCACTCTGCTTTAACAAGGAACAACAACAGAGACAGAAGGGCTTATTTTTGGTGTCACTACATTTAGAGCAGATGTTATAGGCTCAATTATCCTGGTACTTCAGCTGTAACATTGCATTATTCTCTAAGCTCCGTATCCTTGGCTGAAATTGTTTTGTTGGAAGACATGGCTTTCTGAAGGCTGGTGCTTCTGCTCCCCCACTTAGTATAGCCTGGAAGCTAGCTTCAGGAAGCAAATTTATCATTTTGGTTTGCTTTTGCACCGTAGCTACAAATCACATTGAATGTACTGCTGAACAAAACACGTTTTATAATGTGGAGCATCTGCCCATTATAAGAATATCCAGCATTTTAATGCCGGGTCATTAGTCACCGAGAGTAAATTGATAGGTTATCAAGTTCTGCATATTTCAGTCAGTGTTCAAATAAACCTCACTTGTGTAACACAGGTATATTCTAAGTTCAGCATCCTCACAGTATAGGTGAGTATCTCCATACATAACAGTGTTGTGAAACAGAAAGACACGTCCTGCAGCTCCTGAATCACAGCTTTGAAATGCAGCATGACAATTATTTCGTTTTGAGGCCAATGGTGATGAGCTCTGTCAGCATGGAGAGTAATTAGAAGAAATAGGGATCACTTGATTCATCTTTTCTTCCTGCCTGTGCCAGGTCTTTAGAGATACCATTTTCACCATCTAAAGCCTACTCTGTTCATTTACTGCATCATATTGTTCTGGAGTTATGTTTATGAAAAGGGACTCTACATTTTTAATTTAAAGGGTTTTTTTCTCTTTGAAGCAATAAAACAATTTTAAATGCTTTCTGTAAAGGTGATGTTATTTAGAATGCGTAAATGGAGATGAAAATAACTGAAAATAATGAGTCAAGCCAATAAAACTGGCAGAGGAGTCAGCCAAATGGTAGCTTAAAGAAGGCAGATCACATATTAAAAAAGAGTTGAATCATTTTCTTTTTAAAATTCAGCTAGACACACAATTCCTTATCTCTGTCACCTAACGTTTGCCACATCTTCTGCTTTATGAACACACACACTTTGCTTGGTAAAAAGGCAGAATCTTTCACTACAATGTATAGCAAGATGTGGCAGTTTTACACTATTTCTGTTATTAGGTAGTGTCACAATGAGGGGGCTTGTTAAAATTTTATTGTTTTAGTAGCAGCATTCTCCAGAAAAAATACTAATATATTTCCTACACTGGGACTGTCTGAACAGATTATCCAACAATTACATATTAATTATTAATCACCCAGTGCTTCAGAAGCCACCCCGTGGCTCTCTGGTGCAGGAACTCTACTGCTTTTGCAACCTAATGATATGATTTTCCCAGCTGCAGTGTTGCAGTGCTCAGACAGACAGAAGGTTAATGACAGAGGGAGACATAAAGTTATAGGGATGCCTAAGGTTATACCTCACCTTGCTTGGAGGAGGTTATGAAACAGTAACCTAAACAAATTCAGCAGGCAAAATACAGAAAACTAGTTAGATGACAGATTATAGTTAGGATTGGAGTGGGCGTGTGTTTTAAGTGGTCTGTATAGGGATTAATGGAAATTCCTGAAAATAAGCAAATAGGGAAGAAGATCTTCTCCTCCTGCATTCCCTGAGAACACCTTTTCTGACTCCATGTTTAAGTGGCAAGCCTGAGAACTGTGATTTGCATTATCTGTACACATTCTTGGCTGTACATGGTTACCACTCAGGAAAACAAGATTGATTTCTCATTCTCAAGCACATTTATAATGTCTGTGCAAATGAATGTAGGGCATATCCCGGCTAGATCAATATTTATGCAGCCTACTTTAGAAAGCAAGGGAGTTGCTTCTGAGCAGCAGGGGATCTTGTAATTTCTTTTCCTATGGTTTCCTCTTTTCCTCGTTTTCAGTGAAATTTGTTTGCATAATGCTCCATGCTCACAGATAATTAAAGGGAGTTTTCGTGAAAGCCCCTCCAAAGGGCCGAGCTGCTGCTGGCACCAAGGCAGCGCTGGTGCCTGGGGAGTCCCTGGGGTGGAGGGAGGTGTGGGTGAGCCCGTGGAGCTGCAGGTCAGGCCCGTGGCAGCAGGCTGGCCGCAGGAATGTGTGGTTGTGGCAAGGCGTGCAAAGGCAGCGAGGGTTTGTGCTGCTCCCCGCAGGGACAGGGGCTTTCCTCGCCAGCTGGCAGTGGAGCTGATGGCTTCTGCCCCCCGCCCCCCCCAAGCTCCATCGAGCCACTTGTCTTTGGCTTTGCGCACTTCATTCCACTTCCGAAAGAACAACAATTAATTATCCTAATTAAACCCAACTGCAGAATATCGAATACTGTGGTTTGTTTCATTCTTCTAGGTTCACCTCTTTCGTGCGCACATTCCCCATCCCGTTGTCACAGCTAATCTCTTTCATTCATTTTGAAATGGTGGGCAGGGGGCCAGGGGAGAACGGAACACATAATAAATCAAAAGGCAGTAGCAAAACATTAAAAAGAGCCAAGCTCCCAGCAGTATACCGGCATCCATGTTTAAAAGGATCTTCCTAAACAGCTGTTTTCTCACAGCACAGCTTTCATTTTCTTGATGCTTAGGAGGAGACGACTTCACTGACCCACAGACAGAAGGTGGCCTTTGTGAATAACCTTTACTTTTCCTTCTGCCATATTTACCAGATTTTTTTTTTTTAAGCTGACTTGGTTAAACTCAAGGGCCTTCAAATGCCCCCGGTAATGCAAGTTCCTGCACAGTGATGCATGTCTTTGGAAATTAATTGGGAGATGATTACAAGTAACTTTACAGTATTGGTATCTTCTGATTCACTGTCAATTTAATTTGCCATCAAATAAAATACATTTTATGTATATAAAGTATTCCCTGCAAGCATTAATTCTTTTCTAAAGAAGCTCTGCCATGATGCAAACATGAAAAGCTCTAGGCTATTAAATCATCTTGATTTCCATGGCCATAGCACTGAAATGCAGCAGTAGCAAATACAATATACTGAATGCCTCTGTAGTAAATAATTCCATTTTTTTTCAAGTAACTAACTAGGCAATAAGAACCCTGTCACTTCTGTGTTGACAAAGTATCTTAGTTACTGAGTAACTATAGAGATGTTTTCCTTATGCTTGACATAATTATCAAAATGCCTTCCAATAGCTGGTGAAAACGTTAAGGCTCAAAGAGTAATTCCTAGAGTGTAGTTCACCGTTCGCAGGGACATACAAGTCAGAGCGGCACAGGCCAGCTATGCACCCACAACTGAAAAGATCTTCAATGCATTTTTTCTTGCCATCAGTCCATTTGGAGCAAACTGGAACATCTGAGGCTGCCCTCCAAATCAAGTTTCAGATTTGGTCAGCCTCAGGCACACAGCCAGGAGAAGAGACAGCCATAGATCCCCTAGGGCATAAGTCACAAATTACTTTGCTTCCCTTAAAGCTCCAGCTGCTGGAGTTCTGTGATTAGGTAAGGACTTACACTCTGTGTTGGCTTGTTCAGAAAGAGGGGTGCAGTTGAAAGTATGGACAAAGCTTGCCACAAGAGCCCCAAACCCAAAAGGATAATGGTTTTGCTATTTCCCTGATCTGTAGGCAAATCTTTCTTCATGGTCCCTGGCCTGTGCTGTTTTAGTACTTAGGGGTGGTTCAGATTTTGCCCTGCTGCTGTTAACTCTCTACAGATCTTGACTCTTGGGAGACTCTGGCAGACACCCCAAAGATGGATGTGTCCTGTGGCCTGAAGAACATGGACTAGTGCACTGTGGTGGAGGACATTTCCTGCTTGACATTCATGCTGTGTTCTGCATGGGTGATTTTTCTCCTACAAGTGATGTGTAACACGTAGAATTTCAGTCTGAGCTGTACTCAATGAAGAATGAAGGCTGGAAGGGATCCCAGTGGGATATTTACTGTGTCCTACTGGCTTAGGGTATTATAGATACCATACAAAAATATTACTTATTGTATAATGTCAACAGTAATATACAAACGGTACCCATGTTGTTCCAACAGGTTGTCTTTTAGACATGCAGTGATGGAGCCTCCCTCGTCTCCATGTCTGGCTGCTGACTGTCCTCTGCCCTGCTGCCCTGACCAGCTATAATTATTTCCCAGTGACTAACCTGAAACTGCCTTGCTGCCCCACAGGCAGAGAGCAGAATAATTGCCTTCCGCTTTGCAGCCCCGCATGTTGAAATACCCTTCTTTCCTTCTTCAGGCAGAACAAGGGCAGTGCCTTTGGACTTTCCTCATAGGTGATGTTCTCCAGGCCCCCTGTTAGCCACATGGCTGCCCCTGTGTCCAGTTGGGAGAGCCATACCCCAAAACCACTGCCTGACTTCCAGCAGCGTAGAGGAAAAGGGCTTGTGCCTGCACCTTGCGAGCCATACCCTTGTTGGTACATCCCAGCGTGGCGTTTGCCTTTGCCTCAGAAACACGGCGCTCCCAGGCATTAGCTCACAAGCCAGCTTCCTGCCCAGCAATCTGCCAGCCAGGCTACTGCCTGCCTGGATTTGTCCATTGTTCCTGCCTGATACCACCAGCTCATGAGCTTGTCCCCATTCTGAATTGCACCCTGTGTTTCTCCCCACCCCAGCACAGCGTCCCATCAGCGACACCAGTGACAATGCCAGCCCTGGCACCAGCCTGTCCTGCTGTTCCTGGTACAGCCACTGCGCCGGCTGTCACTCCCCCTCTTGCTACAATTTGACAAGCCTTGTGTCACCCTCTTGTAAATTTCTCTTTTGAGCTTACTTATGAGGAGAATGGCATCAGAGACACTGTCAAAAGCACCTGCAAGCCAAGATACGTGACATCTACTGCCTCTCTCCTTTCTGTAAAACTGATGATTAGCCATAAAAGGAAAGAAATTTGCTTTAGCTCATTTAGTGCTCATTCCTTTTATCACCAAGTGTGAACTAGTCCATATTTGATTATATGCTCCAATATTTCCAGGGCATTGACATGAAGTTTTCTCCTTTGCCCTCAGTTTTAAAGGGAGCCACCCTATTTGTGCATCTCCACAACAAGTCACAGGTTGACTCATCCTCCATCAGGTCTCACAGACAACTAACTACTCATGGCCCAGAGGTGCCATTATCCAGGTCTTCAAGTATCTGAGGTCAAAGTATCGCTGCCAATTTGCAAATAATTAACTTCCGCATGAACTCTTTCCTTGTTAGAGTCACCCATCTTTCCCACTGGTGCTGCTGGTGTTTGTGTTACCCACTCACATGCAACTGGTGTTTTGGGGAAGAGAAGTAGGAACTAAAGGCACTAAACACTTCTACAGAAAGGAGCGTGATGAAAGCATTCCTGTTTTCAGGAATTAGAGATCATGGAATCATAGAATGGGATTCCTGATGTGATTCACATTAGAATGTGGTTCCTGGTGTCCCTTGATAATCCTCTCTCAGCTTACAGCTTGGCCCTTGCTTGCCCCTGCATGTTGGGGCAATGCTTCATACGTGCTGCCTCTTGGCTTGCCAGGTCTCCTCTTTCTGGGCATTTCTCTCCTGTGCTGAGGATGGAAGACTGCAACAATTAAAGAGTAAAAGGTTTTAGAGAGCAAATAAGTGAGTCATGCCCTGGTACGTGTCACTGTAAATAAAATGAAACAGTAAATCAGCAGATTTCGTGGAAACAGCATGGTCCGGACTTGGCTCATGGAGCCAGCACAAGAAATGTGTGCATTCGCAGATCCACCCAGACATGGCCATCCCTGGTGCACGATGTCCCACCCCAGCTCGCAGGACTGATGAGGCCAATTTCTCACAGTGCTGTTCACATTGAAAGGAGTCAGTTCAGAGTGAGAAACACTCTTCTGCAGCATAAATCAGCCCTACAGAAACTCAGTGCTCAACCATACCATTAATGCCAGAGCTGCTGCGCTGTTTCAAACTGGGGAGCAGGGACATCCCCAAGGCAGCACAGGGAGAGACAAGGAGGGGGCAGCAGGAATGCCAGGGGGTGCAGGTGTTTGACATAATCTTTGAAAAAGGCCAGTGGCTGCTGTCTGCCACTCTACCCACTATTTCTTTCTCCTCTTCATCTGACCAAAAAGCACAATCCAACCATGTTTTCTTAATAATGAAGAAAAATGGCTCTTTGTTGACAGAGCTGCCACTACACATCCCCAGAAGTTCCATGAGCAGCTCTGCCCAGGAAAGCAATGTTTGATTAAACTGAACCCTGGCTTCTGAAATACTGGAGCAAGGGCTGTTGTGGGACTTCATCCAATATAACTGTGTTTTATTTTTATTGCTCCTCATCTGTTTTCCCTGATTTTGATAAGGCCAGAGAGCACCTTGGTTCAGCAATCTCTGCTCTCAGCAGTATGAGGACAATCACACGCTGAGTGATCTTACTGAGGTGCCTGACACGTAAAAAGCCTTCTGCCACCTGGAATCCTGCCTGCACCCACTTTTCTCTCTCCTTCATGAATATTTATAGTGGCAAAACTAGATATTTCGTGAACTAGTGTGGAACTTATGCAATGAGCTATTTCACATAGAATGAAGTTCCTTGGCAATTCTTCCATATAGTTATATCGGTAAGATTCCTGCATGTGCAATTCCCAGGGTGAAATCAATTTTACTTTTTTTTTTTAGGAAGGAATAGAAGATTAATGTGATTCTCCACACATTTTCATCCCCTGACTTTGCTGGTTTCCATTCTACTGTAAAATGGTGATAGTGCCCCTGCCACTCAATTTATATTTTCCTTTGCCCACATATTGCTTTCCTCTTCCTAGGGTTGTCTGTTTTACCTTCCCTTTTTGTGTCTCCTCTTTTATCTCACATCTAAGATCACTGTTTTGTTGCGAGACAGTGCCTTCCTCAAATTGCATCAATAATAGAGAAAAAATGGAGGAGCCAGTCAACGCTGCGGTAGGCGAGAGGAGTAAAGTAGGTTAGGCAGTTAGCATTCATCAAATATTTAGTGAGTGACACAAGCTGAGGCCAGCTGTATGGGATCTTGATATGTTTTCTCTTTGTACAACTTGGTTAGCCCATCACACAGGTCCCTGCAGAGCACCCCAGCACTTACCCGTGGCCCTGACCTACATTTTGCACAGCGTGTGTGCCCATCTTTCCCCAAATGGCAAAGCCCAGTTTGGAAGAGGGTTTTGCTCCCGTTTCAAGGCACCTGCAGCCGTGCACAAGCAGAAATCCAGCATCTGGCCCCTGCTTGCCCTGGCTGTGATCTGAGCTGCTGTTGTAGGCAAACGTTCCTAAGCCCTTACTGTAAAATGGTCTCTGTGTTTCCCTTTGTCTTATTCAACCCTTTTCTCATCCTACTTTTTTCCTTCTTATAGCAGACAGTGCTCTGGGAGAAGCCAGCATTTCCCAATGGTAAGATCAGCTGAGCTCGCATAATTTCTCTAAGCCACAGTGCTGGAAGGCTGGGTTTGTCTTGTGCTGGGGTTTTTGTTCCCCCAAAACACCAGGAAACCTGCTAAAGAATTATCCCATAATGTCACGGGAATGGGTTCTCAATTCAAAAAGGCTTTATGATTGCCAGGGAGATGAAGCCAGCAAGCACTGTGCCACACCAGGCTTTGTCACGCCACCCCCAGTGTGCTGGGCGCTCGCTGCTTCTCCGGGTCCCCACAGTGCCCACCACCTGTGGGACCAGGTGGCTCCTTACACTGGGCTGCATTACAATGCGAGGGCCTGTGCCTGCTCAGAACCCACAGACGCAAGGACCTGGGACAAACTGCCTTGCCTCATCCCTTAAATCCCGCAGTGTGCCCTTTCCACTGCCAGGCTCTTTTTCCTCAGCGTCCTAGTGCAGGTGTGATGCTTCACTCAACGTGGCACATGGATTCCTCTTTCTTTACAGCAAGATTGGGTCTCCCGACAGCTCCTGCAGTTTGTCTGTGTGCCCCTATTCCCCCTCACTGAGCTGCCTGCCAGGAACCCACACACAGGGTTCCACATTCTAGCTTCCACAGCCCAGAATCAAGGGGTCCTGCTTAGCAGGTACCTGCTGAGTGCATCTCTTTGCCTTCATTTTTGTTCATCTGGGTCCCTCTGTACTGCAGCTCTCTGCCAGGCAGCTCCCTACACGTAGGGCAGATCACAGAAACATGAGGCAGTGGGACAAGCAAGCAGCGAGGGCTCAGGAACGTGCTCCGATTTGCTAAAATTGCCTGATGAAGCTTAGAGCGGCAACTTCAGGCACTTGCAAAGCGTGTAACAAAAGTAGCACCCTTAGGCAAATATAACCCTAATTTCTTCACATAATAATTAAAAGGGCAAATATAGGAGAAAACATTAATCCCTGTCCGTAGAAGACTTGTTTTTTTCTTTTACTCCAGGCTAGAAATATCAATGGAGTTAAACATTTGTCGACGCTTGCACAAGCAGAGCCAGAGCAAGAGAGCTGAGTAAAGGCAAACCTTTCCAAAAGAGAAGCCAGAGCCTGCTGTCGCTGGCAAGATGCAGGGTTCGAAGGAAATGAAGATGAGTGAGATTGCAAAACTGAGATGCCTGCACTTGCAAATTACTTGTAATGGCTTCAGAAACGACTTGTCTAGTGCTGTTGTTTTACCTTTTACCTACCACTAGGTATGCACCTCAGCTCATTAAAGGGCTGTATCGAGACATATAATTTGTTTACAGCTCGTTAATTGCCATTATAATAACAATGGCGTGATACATGCGAAAGCACGCTGGCGTTTTGGTGGTAGCATGCAGGCGAGCCTCCCGATGGCAGCTCATTGCTTGCCCAGAGCCCGCTTGCAAAACACTCTTTAGTCCCATTAGGAGTAATTTCGGGGGCAGATTGGGGAGCACGAGTCTTCCCTTTGCCACAGACAGAACACACACAGTTTAAACTTGTTTCCTTCCTAATTGCGGGTGAGCAGAGCACAGGCGCTGTTCTTTCCATCTGGGTCATTTAGGGTTTGAAAAGAAGCTAATGAGGAAGCCAAGGGTGGTTCTCTAACTTCTCTATCCCAGTTGTAACACATGCAGTTGTAGAACTTCTCTTGCAGCAGGAGCAATGCCTCCTGCTCCCGGCAGAAGATCCTAAGCCATTCCTCTGGGTGCCAGCTCAGAGGTTACGGCTTTCCTTTGGACACAGTCCTTAGGCTGACCCAGTGTGCGGGGCTGAAAAAGGTGGTAAATCAGCTCCAAAAAAAAAGGACAGAAAGGGAAACAGGAATTGAATTGCTGGCTGAACCTCAGGTGCTAATGGGAATTTAGCTTGCCTGACGCAGGGTGCAGATTTTGACTGGGATGCCCTGAATCCTGGTAATGTCCTCCTCCGGCATTTGGTGCTTCTTCTGAAAAAAAAAAATCAGATCGCAGAATTTGAAAATGGGCTTTGCATTTATTTTCTCTTAAGAAGAGTTAAAAAACTGCAGGGAAGTAAAAAGGATTCGAAGGTTTTACAAAACATACAGACAACTATTTCTTTTGACCAGCTTTAGTAAGTACAGCCAGGTTCTGACTGAGGGGCATAAATGCTCTTTTTTGGAATGGAAATATTTTTCCTAGTAGTTTACTATTCTCTGAACTTGTCATGAAGCACAGAGCAATTTTCAGCAATGTGCCCCATGAACACAAAAATATCTTAGATAAACTCTATCACAAGATTTTGCCTTTCAAACATTGTTAATTGCAGTGATCACTGTTTGCCAAGAAATAAAAGATACAAAGAGAAGAGGTTCTGCTTGGTTAAGTAATAGATCTAGAACGATTATTTTTTGGTTATAGAAGAAAAAAGCCTTGCTGTTTTCATTGTGCATCTTGAGAAAAATTCTTTCTTGCCAAGAGATTTTATGAGAAGCACAGGCTGTGCTACAAAATCATGCTGTATTCTTCATTTAATCACAGGGAGCTGATATAAAATGCAGACACTGAAAGCAAGAGATGAAATCTCACGACTTTGTGTGAACCCACTCTTGTGATGGAGGACAACTCCTGACTTTGGTTTTCACTGCAGTAATATGTAAGTCCTGACAAACACTTTCAATTCATAGCAACTGCACAAGTTTCGTGCTACAGCTCCAGAGCAAAGTAAACATCACAGTAGTGGATTTCCCCATCTTCGTGACATCAGCTCCTTAGCAGAGCATTTAGTGGCTGAATGCTTCAGTCGTGAGTGTAGCCTCTTTCTTGGTCATTTTTCCCAACTTGACTCCAGTACCAGGCTCTTTCTGGCTTCCCATGTACAGCAGAAATCAATTTCTGATTTCCCTGAAGCCATCACCAGATCTGTATTTGTGGCCGGGGCTGCCTCTCAGGGGTTTCTGCAGCAAGGGAAGAGGCTGCTGACACTGACTGTGTCAGTCACAGCACATTTGCCAAAAGCCTTGCAATGTGTGTTATGCAGAGAAAAGCCTTCAGCCCTCCTAGTCTGGTCTTGTGAGGCTCCTATCTGAACCTAGGTGTCTCTGCCTGGAGGTGGTTGTCCTCTGGAAGAGTCTACTGCGGTCATGGCAGAAGATGGCAGCTTCATCTGTCTCCCAGAACTAACCAAGATGTTGCAACTATGAGGGATTTACAGTGGGATTTTTCTAGAAGCAAGAGGAAAAAGATTCTAAGACAGAGCTCACTGGGGCTCTTCTAGAACATCCCTCTTTCTATAAGCCAGATTAACAGGAACAGCTAACTTTCTTTTCTTTTTTTTTTTTTTTTTGCCTAGGATGTGCTCCTGTGGCAGCATGAGTGGCCCTGGATTACATCTGGTATATCTTGAGGAAGCCAGGTTTGATAAGAATTGCTTCCCCTCACTTTTCAAAGTGGGAAATTTAGGTTTTACTGTGACCACATGTAGAAATGTGCTCCATGGAGCTGTCACCATCACGCAATGCACTTGGATTTTGCTGCCACTTTGACTTTTTTCCCTGTGCTCACAAATGTGGTTTCCATAGAAAGCTATTAGGCACCTGGCATCTTCCACTGGAGCAGACACCACATATTAGTTCAGAAGTGTTATCTTTGTTCCCTCACTTATGCCAAGCACATTAATCTTGATGCAAAACAAATTAAAATGTTGTCATCTATACTGGGACAGTTGCAGGGCGGGGACTGTCTGTGTAATGTATGTAGACACCGCTGCTTAGGGTGTGCTTTGTTACCTGGAATAAATTAGTTCAGTTTCTTGATCTACAGTATGGGATCCAGCTGTTGTGTAACTCTGGAAAAACCTTCTGTTGTTACACAACATCGCTTGGTATAACCCCCACCTATGATCCAACTGTGCAATCAAAGCTGTGCTGCGAGCACGAGTGCATTTGTACACCGCACGTCCCTCTTCCTGCCCGCCTGTGTGCAGAGACACACATCAAACACCGCTGGCTTGTTTGGGCAAACAGGGAACAATCCTCTTTTTCCCGCAGACCGTGAGGGAATTGACGTCAGAAGCTGAAGCAGGCTTGTGACAATGATGATTTTGATTTGAACTGCACGCGTGGACGCTGTTTTACTCACAGGAAAAGCAACCCGCCCTTGCCCCAAAGTACCAAACGGCCACACGTCCCCTGCCCAAAATGAGTCTGGCAAATGAAAATGTGGCTCTGCTTTCCACTCCTGACATTTTCCGTCTGGGATTCATAAACCCTGGGTCATTCCCATTTATGTCACATGAAAAGAGGAGGAGAAACCCCGCTCCCGCTGGCCACACGCGAGCACTGGCCAACCTTTGTATGCAGGGCCAGCGGAGGTATCACCACGCAAGAGGTTTTGCTCCACCCAGAGAAGGAAACGAGACAGGTGCCACTGTCCGTGAGCACGTGGGGTCACTGGTGCTGCCTGGGGCTGTGGGACAGAGCGAGTGCCAGCTCTGCTGCGGCCTTCAGTGGGGGTGGGAATGCGCAGTCTGATAATATGAGGGTTTTTTACTCTCATCAAGCTCAACACTTTTTCTTTTTTTGGAAAGATAAAAAAAGGAGGGGACACCTAATTGATGTACCTTCTCCCACACATGCTGTGGATGTGCACACAAGGTTGAAGAGCCATGCACGGAGCGGGGCTATGTGTACCCTGCTGTCAGTGGCTCCCAGCAGGCTCAGGGCTCTGGCACCAGTCACACAACCTGAAGAGGCATTTCAGCTTCGTTGGAGCCCTTGGTTGCACCTCACCAGAGCCCACCCAGGGTCACTGACATTGGTGCCTCTCTTTACAGCCACAGACCTCAAGCTGTGATCAGTATCTCCAGGCACAGACAAAGTGGGACACCAGCATGTGGCAACACAACTCCTTATAAGGACCCTCAGAGAAGAGCAATAAAGATCAGAGCTCATCATTTTACAAACATGTAAGGACCAGTCCTCATCCCAGAGCTCTTGCAACACTTCACAGGCAGCAGTGAAGGAGAGAAACCCTGGCAAATGTCTCCTGATGGTTTTTAAGTCCTCAGCTCCCAGTGAAGTCAGAAGGCATAAGTTAGCCTGGAAGATCTGGCTTGAATGAAGCAGGACATGGTCACACTCCAAGTAGCACGGTGGTAGAGAAGACAACAATCCTAAATCTCCTGAATCCCAGCCTTGTGCTCTTTCTTCTGAAGTTCATGAGTGCTTAATCTTTGAGAAGCTTATGCTAAGATTTCCATGTTTGTTTAATGTTTTAAAACGAAACCTAATCACCTGCAGGCAATCATACATGGCTTTTTTTTTTCTTGTCCCAGATGCAAAACAACCCTAAACCTGCTCTGCAGATCTGCTGATACAGAGGAGATTAAATGCTATTTTGCTGGTCTTTTTAAACCCCTTATTGATTTTTTCCTGGGTTCATGTAGGGTTCACAAGTGAGAGTGTTGGTCCTTTGAGTATGACTGTCCATTTTAAGTGCCACTTTCTGCATTAAAGGATAAGCTGCAAAAAGGGCAATATGGACAGTAATGCTGAAGGGCTTGCTCATGGCCCAGAGCCCCACCAGCTTCATCTGAGATATGCTTTTCACCTGATATAGTTAAAGCATCACAGAGGGTGCTGTGGAGGCCGTAGCCATTTTAACCAAGCGTGGTGCTGTTGGCTTCAGAGAGCAATGAATCCAGAGCAATTGGCCTTCTGTGAGTGGCAGAGGGGAAGGACCTACTTCTTTTTGGACCTGCTGTCCCACTTTGGTTTGTAATTGCCTGCTTGGTCTTGACACGAAGAGGTCGGACTCTGTCCCCAAGGTGTGGATACAGAGTCACCGCATGAGCCACAGGCACCCTCTGGGCACCAAATTCCTGGGGGCCAAAAAAATCAGGTATACCTATAAACAAAACATAGAATCACTCAATAAATAAATAAGGTCAGAAAATAATCAAGAGATAAGGTCAGAAGGGACTGTCTGGCCCAATCCCTACGCAAAGCACAGCCAGCTTTAAAGTCAGAGTAAGCCTTTGTTGGGAGAGCTTTGCACATCCCTGCAGGAGACACCAACCATGTGAAAGTTGTTTGCTAATGTTTAATTGGGATTTCCTTGTGTATAACTTCTATTTGGTGCCTCTCATCCTTTCACTGTGCACTCCCAAGATGAGTCTGGCTCTGTATTTCCTGCAAGGTAGTGTCAGACAGCAGTAAGGTCTCCTTTCAGCCCTCTCTTCTTCAGGCTGGACAAACCCAGCTCTCTTGTCCTCTCCTGGTCTGCCACATGCTTCTGTTGGACTTGCTCTGGTACCAGGGACCCTACAGCTGGATGTGGCAAACTTAGATGTGGCCTCACAAATGCTTCATGTTTTCTTCCAGAGAGGCTGAAAATGTCTTTGGTTTGGTTATAATCTTTGGTTATAAGAGGTCTTGCTTTTCCTGCTAATATACACCACTGACTAATGCTGGACATATGATACTCAGAAGGATCCTTCAGCTGACCCCACGTGGCTGCTCCCTTCTTCTTAGCTGGTTTCTAATTTTCAGAGCAGGGAGGCTCCCGAACAACCTTTTATTGAGAGAAGTAGGACAAAATCCAGCCTAATTACCACTCCAGCAGAGCGAGGGCAATCTGGAACAGAAATCTACAGTGAGCCGTGGGTGGTGGTAGAGGTTGCAAGCCTCGCGCAGGAGTCTCATGGTGTCTCTTAAGCCCCTACATTCCTCTTCCCCGTTTTAAAACGCAAAACCCGTGCCTGCCCTTACCTCAGCGCCTGCAGGGCCGAGCACAGCCTGTGGCAGCGATCTCGGGCCGCGCTTCGGTGCCGCTCCTCTTTTCCTCCCAATGTGCGGAGCCAGGCCAGGCGGGCCAGGCCGCTTCCCGCACCCCGCTCTCCCCGCCCCTCCAGGCACGGGCGCTGCTCCCACACGCATCCGCTCTCTTCCACACGGTTCATTCTCCCCCATGGTCTGACTTACACCTCCTTTTTTTTTTTTTCCTTTTGTAACAAGCTCCACCTTGGCTCTGCGAGAGTGACACAGGCTTCAACCCAGCGGGGTACATGGTCCAGTTTTCCCCACACGTTCCCTTCAGGGTGGCCTCCGTGCATTGGGAAAACATTGCGGTTAAAGCCAACCAGGACTGAAGGCTGAGCTGGCTTTTATTCTGGTAAGTAATCAGGTCACATAAGCGCTATTAGACACGATCGGTTTCATGACCTCTGCAGGCAAGTTCCTCAGCAAGGAGGGCAAAGCCTTCGGTGCTCTTCTGTGCTTCATGGCAGAGCCAGAGCTTTGTGCATTCCTCGGCCAAGTCCCATCGCATTTGAGGCAAACACTTTTGCCTCTGGGCAGGGAGGCAGGGGCGAGCAGGGCAGGGGCACTGCAGCCAGCTTTGCAAAGCCTGCCTTGTTCCTCCGTACCCTTCCCCCGGGACTCTCTTCCTCCATCCCTCCCATCCATCCATCCATCCCTCCCTCCCTCCCTGCGGGTCTGAGGCAAGCCGAGGCACGTGGCCAGCCTCTGGAGCAGGAAAACCAGCAGTTTTCAGCCTCAGGATGTTTCCCTTTGAACAGCTTGACAGCAAAAGCTTTCATCCTGGAGAAGACTGACTTGCATCCGCGGCTCGTCCGCCCTTGTTACTGGGATTTGCACACCAATGGCTAAAACCTGGCTTTTTCGAGGTCGAGTGCTTGAGTGGGGTGGAGCTGCCGAGGTGGCCTTCGCCCCCGCTTCAATCCCCCTGCCTGAAAGGTCTCTCACAGGACAGCCCCGGATATATGGGATGCCTTATAGCTGATTTGCACCTTGGCAAAGCTGCTTAGTATTCATCCTTCAGGGCCAGTTCCTGGGTATCATACAGAGCAGGGGCAATTCATGAGGAAGAAAAGGCATCTTTTTGAAAAATAAAGTGGTTTGGGTTTTTTTCCCCTCCAAGAAGCCTGCGAGGCAGAGTGACAGGATGCACGAAGAGAACATTTATGCAGACGAGCAGCATGGCCTATTTAAGAGCAAAGTGAAAGAGCAATTATTCTGCAGCTCCATTCTGATGTTAACCAAAAATAAAAAATGTCGGGACTCGGCAAAAGGACCACACGCAGCCAAGGAAGCAGCACTGGCAGTGGGGGTGTTACACTGGCAAAGGGTCCCTGAGTGGGAAGCAATTGAATTCTGAGGCTCCCACTCACAAAATCACCAACCCAGGGTTTGCAGGAGCAATTGCCATGAGTAAGAGCATTAAAACCCCTCTGCGAGGCAGGCTGGAGGCAGTACAGGAATAAAGCCAATTACTGTTGTAGTCATTTCCCCATCCAGGAAGCCAGGGCTAACTCTGCCCTCTGTTTCTGGCCAGCTGAGCTTGCAGAGCCAACGCTGCACCTCAGACAAGGCACGTGGCAAAACTGCCTGTATGTTCTGTGAGCACAACCCAGCAGCTCTTAGGAAAATACTTTGGAATCCTTTGCAGAAGCCAACACCAAGTTATGGTAAGAGAGAGCCGTCAGTTTTGCCTACAAAACAGCTGTTTTCTCATTTTTTATTTTGATGCTTAAAGTAGCTTTTATTTATCCAGGTTTCAGAGGGGGCAAGAAGAGACTAAGCTTAAGGGGCAAGGGTACCTGATCTGTTACACAGGTTTCTGAGCAGAAACCTCACCAAGATGAGCAAGAGCAGCTCACACAGTGTCAAAATACCTGCAAGTTTCAGGTGGCCCTCCATCCCCACTTACATCCTCCACTCTCTGCAGTAGTGATGTACAGTGGAATTCCCTGCTCCTGTGTGTCTAAAAGGTGATTCTTAAAAATTGACCTGCACTTGTGAACTCTGAGGCCCTCAGAAGCAGATTCCCAGAGTAGCCTGCTGAATAGCTCCCAGACAGCTTAAAGTTAGCTCTCCTGAAGCCCAGGCTGGCAACTCTTGCTCTCCTTGTTTCTCATTACACTGCGAAACAAAGTAAACCATTTCATGGTCACTGTGGCCCACCACCACATCCCCCACGAGTCTCTTTCATGCACCTTGGGGCAGAGGGGTCAGCTGCGTGCAGCCAAACTCCGTTGTGAACCCCACCCCATAGGCATCAAACAGGCCAGATTCAGGAGCATGGATGTAACCCCGGGTTCCTGACACCACTTGGATGCATTTCTCCCAGAGCAAATGCCTGCCGCAGATGAGAGGATTTACGCTTTCAGCTTCACACTGCTGTTTACAATCAGTGCAGTGGGGGACAAAAGCATCTCTGTGTCTCACGGAGGCATGGAAGTAATTATAAAGAGAATTCTTAAGTGCTCAGATAACTTGAATCTTAAGGCCCATCCACACAGTGCAGCTACCTCCTTGAGTCATGGTCTGTAAACTCAGAAAGAGAAGCAAAAAAGCCCCATGCCACAAACATGCCCGCAGCTGGATACTGGGAGAATAGGACAGCTTTCCCTCTGAGCAGGACAGGGAGTGATGCACATGGCTGCATTCACCCTTTCTCCAGGGACATGTTCAGATCAAAGGAAAAAGCGCTAGAAAGAGAAGGGCAAATCACAGCACCAGAGGCAGAGGAGAGCCCCATCAGAAGCAGTGGTGTCAAGCTCGGCTATCAGACTCCAGCAGGTGTGCCTCCATTGGCATGCAATTCCATTTGTAGGTAGTACAACTGAGGGAAAATTTGATAAAAATAGGTAAAATTGGTAATCAGTTGATAGTTGATCATTTTGTCCATTGGTCCTCCTGTAAAGGGTGTGCCACAAGAACCTCCTTCAGCTGCCTGCACCTGGGTCTCTCACTGCCACCAGAGCCACCCACAGCTACTTGTGGCAGCAATGCAGAGACAGAAAATAAGGTTCAAGACATACAGGAGACAGCCACATGCTTGGAGAGGCAGCTGGAGGCCTGCTGGGATGTACCAAGGTTCCTCAAATGATGCTAGACATCTACACCTGGGCTACTTGAATCCAGCCCCCTGTCTACAACAATAACAGAGCATTAAGTAGGACAGGAGGAGACAGCAGCTTATCGAGGAATTGCAATGATGAATCTCAAAGGGGGGTGTCCTATAGTTCTTGTTCTGCCTGCTTAAAGAGGATATTTGTATCAGCAGTGGGCATGAAAGGCCACCAGCTGAAGCACAATCCTGTGGGACATCTAAGGCCCAGCAGCACTGGCCAGGTTGGGGCAGGAGATGGAGACATATTCCCACCTCACCAGCATTCACTGGGAGCTGTTGGAGACAATATTCTGAGTTGGAAGGGACCCACAAGAACCATCGAGACACACAAGCAAAAGCCTTGAAGGCAGGGACAGGGAAGGGGTGAACCTCGTTGCTTGGCTTGTGATTTGTCTGCGTACATTAATCTGGAAGCTTTTTGCTGCTGTTCTCTTTTCAGCTCCCACTTCAGCATGAGGATGTGAAATTTTGGAGGAAAGGAGATGCACTCTTAGCCTACCTTAAAACCACAAGTTGTGGTTTTGTTTAAAACAGAAAAAAGAGGTAAGCCTGGCAAGGAAGGACAACCTCAACCCTCAGCAGTGGTGGTGGCTTCAGAGGTCCTTCAGCCCAAGCAGATGCTCCAAGTACCTCAGGGAGGACAAGAAGACAGTTTCCAGGCAGAGGAAGCAGGACAAGGGCGCTGCTGAGGCCTGTTGTGCTGGGTGAGATTTCCACCAGTGCTCGTGTCCAAGCCTCAAGTTTCTCCTGGGCTGTAGCACAGCCGAGTTCAGCCCTGCTTTGGCCCTTGGGCAGCAGAAGGATCGAGAACACACATGCACTTCCACCATGTCCCATGCCAGTCTAGAGCTCAGCCACCCTCCTGCCACCCACTTAGCTCCAGTGACCACTGAAGTGACCACCTTGCCTACGCCTGAGTTTCCACTTCAGTTCCACAAGGGACAGAAACTGCAGCGACTCTCCTGTCCAATGCCCCATGTCCTGGACACGGGCAGGCCTTGTCGCCCCACCACAGCTGATGCTCCCCACGGGTGTGAAGACAAGGGCAATCTGCTTGATGCTCAGAAGAAATTGAATCTGCAGAGAGAGTTTGTCTCCAACTACATTTTCTGAACTTTTAAAGCCCTTTGAGCCGAAACATGGCATTATCCAAACAGAACATGATGCTATAATAAACAACACAGAATGAAAATACATAAACTAATTAAAAGAGAAATAACTTGCAGCCAGTGAAACCCAAAACAACAGGATGGAGCAAGGTCTTTGTGGACACACTGAGGCAGACAAACAGCAGCATATGAGACTCACAAAGAGATGAAATGGAGGGAAACCACAGGAAAATGGCATAACCAGGGAAGAGAAAGTATTGTCCAACTCACCCAGCAGCAGGCCTGGAAGCAGGGATTTTGTGTCTGATCCCATTGCCTCACTGTGAGAGAAGTGAGGCGAGAACATGGGAAGTGGTAGTACAGTACGGTTTGTGGCCAAAAATTAGATGAGACCCAACAGAGGCAGCACAATGGAAGTGGAGATGAAGGGAAAAATTACCTTTTTTTCATGTGGATGTGTGTGCCCAGCTGAGCCCAGGTTGCTCCTCACAGGTGCTATTGCACACCCCACTGGTGAGAGCCCAGCCAGCGCTGCTCTGCTCTCCACAGATAAAACAAAGGGCAGGCAAAGCCCTAGACTGGGAACAGGGAGCCTGTAGGATTGGAACTCTCTGGAAATAAACCAACCACCACTCAATGCACTTGCATTCATATCTGTGAGGCAGCACCACAGGATTGTCACTGCTCCTTGTCTCAGGGAGGGAACAGTGACATTTTAGACCCCGAGTGCTGACAAGCACAGGCAAGTGAGTTTTCAGCTGAGACTACAGTATCTGTAAATTAGAGAAATCTATTTTGCTTTCTTTGATACGGCAACTGCAGTCTGATGCCGAATCTGCCCTCTTTCACCTGTCCCTGCTGCCTCAGGCACACGATGTAATAACTTATTTTAATAGGTCTCAAGTGAGCAGTGAAATCCATAACCACACAGTTTGATGGCTTCCTCACTGCTGCAAAAACACTTGTGTGGACGTGTGGCTGCAAAGCCCTGTTTGCTTCGCTGGAGGGCCCCAGCTGGCTCAACCAGCACCAGGTTCCTTTGGGTCTCCATTTGTTGCATGACAGAAATCAGTTCCAGAGTACCTGGGAACCAGCCTTAAATACACAGTATTTAGTGACTCTATTGGCTACATTTTAGTTCGAGTCTTTCCATCTCTTCCTGCCTGTCCCCAGCTGTGTTTTGCTCTTTGGCCTTGCTGCAATTGTCAAGCGCTTGAAATGGTGTCTCTGCAAACTGGGTGAACTCCATCTTTGTTTGCCACCTGATGCTTTTCAGTCCACAGCCGATACAGAACCTGTGAGAAGGAAACCATGACTTACCTGGGAGGGGTTTTAAGACAGCACATTGCAGAAGGGACCTGACCTGAGATGAAGAGCTGCTTGCCAGGGAGATGCAGGACAGTGGGGCTGCCCCACAAGGGAGAGGGACCCTGGCCTCCCTGCAGCCTCCCAGCAGAGCCAGCAGCTGGACACAGGTTCATTAACAGCCCCAGCCCAAGAGCAGCAATGGGGCAGGTCCAAGGACCACCCAAGGGTTTGGGCAGGAGCAGCAGGAGAGGAAAACACCCAAGATATGGGCCTGAGACACACCTGGAAGACCTGGCCAGCACTTAGCTGGGATGAGACACACAGACAGCACTGACCGGGCAGCACCAAAGCCCCTGGCTGAGCTGAACTGGGGCTGCTTGGGCCCAGGGGAGGCTGGGCAGGCTCATTAAGGCCCATTAGTGCTCCCAAGGCCCAGCTGTTCATTTCTGCATCAGCTTTGGCTTGTTTTTCCCTCATCCTTTGCCGAGGAGCAGCCACCCCGCTGGTGCTCTGCTCTGTGCAGCTCAGCTCCCACTCGGGGATGGTGCAGGCAGCTGCGGTGGCTCCCCCGCCATCCCTCCCTCTCCAGCCTTTAAACTCTCACGTTTCCTTGTATCAAAGGCACGGCCAGCTGTAAAAATAATATCCTGGCATGGATGGAACAATACGGCACAATACGCAAACACCTAAGCAGAGCAAAGCGAGGCTATGTGCGGCTCGAGAGAGGGAGCGTTTGAAGCAAAATTAATTTTAATTTTATTAAAGAACCAAGGGCGCTTCCCAGCTTTTAAGTGGCAACAGGAGGAGCCTGGCATGTCCCTCCATCAGAGACAGACGGGAAGAGCTCACGGACCAAAGAGAAGAGAGCATATGGAATGTGTTACCCATGTCTGTCATTGAAGTAAGAAGCTTTAAAGAGTTCAGAAGGAAACTAGATACATTTCCAAACAAAAAAAAGCTGAAAAATACGGGGTGAGTGACAATGCCCAGTGGGGAGGGAAGAGGGCTCCCATCGCCTTCCCTCTGACTGAGAAAGCCTGAAGCACTAAAGTCTTTTGAATATGGAAGTTGTCGAAAACTGGTTAAAGATGTGCACTGAAGAGCTGAAAGATGAAACTTTAAGGCATTAATCAAGAAGGCGGTTTTGGGAAATAAAAAAAGTAAGGGCCCAAATAAATGCTTAAACTTTCTAGGTGCCCATGCTCTGGCTATACACACCATTGGAAATGTTGGGCTGGTTCGACCTACTGCGTCCCAACCCAGGCTCTACTTGCTTGCAAGAAGACCACTGGCTAGGTGCTTTTTAAATTGGTCAAAAAGCAGAAACAATTGAAGTTTGTAAATGAAGCTTCTGTGGCACAGACCATCAGCAAGCAGTCCTGGTCCCCCGTGGCTCCTGATCACTCCTCTGCCAGCTGGAGCAGCAGGATGCTCACCCCCACCCATGTGCAAATCAAAACTTGCTCTGAAGCTCTCTAGTGCTGTGCATGTCACCTGCCACTGGCCAGGAGGTGGCATCCCCCTGCCCAAGGGGGTCCCAGGTGCTCTGGAAAGAGCAGGGAGATGAGGGCAGATCACCAGCTAAATGCAGATTGAGATGTACCCTGCCAGCCACAGGATGGTCCCTGCTGAAGTGAACTGAACACCTCCTGCTTCTGTTGTCTTTGCCGATGGGGCTGTTGGTGCAAATGAAAACGTGGCTCACACAGGTGCCTGAAAAAGCTTCAGAAAATGAACATCAGCATTCTCCTTCTTCAAGCTCTGGTGCCAGGTTTTGGGCAGCGGTCCCTGCATCCCGAGCCTGAAGGCAGAGTACTGATCAGGGGATGAGTGCCCTGCTCCTGTCAGGTCTGCACTGGGCAGTGAAGCACAGCACCTTCCCACCAGCTGTCCCATGCAGGCAGCAGCATTAGGAACCTGCTGGCAATAGATGGCAATAAAAGCATTCCAATATTCCCTTCCACAGTCAAGAGCAAAACTCCGGAAAGTGCTGTTGTTAGTCTCCAGCAACTTGGCTAGACATCTCTGGCTTGGACAAAGTGACAGCTTTGTCACCTTAGGGCAGCTGCTCTTCCCAGTGGTGCTGGAGACACGACAGCCTTTGGGAATCAAGCTTTAGTTGTAGAGTATCCAAGTACATTTGCTGTCCTGCCTGTCTCTGAATTAACATCCCATTCTTTGCCTCCTCCAACTAAGAACATGCTAGAAATGCGATATCCTTCCTCAGAAAGGAAGGAAAATGTGGTTTCAGTGGGCACTGCGAAGTCCCAGATCCCATTTAGCTGCCTTTGCAATGGCAGGTACTCACAGGCTCACACTCTGATAGCTACCCCCTCGCACTGGCTATTTTATTTTGAGTTAGCAAGTTGTACTAGCATTTGGGAGTTTGCATATCACAGATTAAAGCATTTCAAATGGCCCTCCAAGCCCTTCATAACAATGTTTAAGCCCTGAACCATAACATTACAGTCTCTGACACCTTCATCGTGTGCATGGTTTTAGCACACATGGGAAAGAGACTTGGAAAGGCCAACCAGGGCAAAAGTGAGATGAAAAAAAACCCCAGGCAAACACATAAATGAGAAATGGAAAACAAATCAAAGGGAGACAATGCCCAGAAGAGTGTCTTAGCTAGCTCTGTGTAGCCATAACAATTACGAACACTGTAAGGTTTTGAAGGTATTGTTCTAGTCTGTCCCCTGGCCATATAACTCAGCCTGATGCAGATTGCTGGAAGGGCCCAACTCCTCTCTTATGTGTCTGATCTGGTCAACTGCACTGTGGTGACAGGCAGAATTCAGCTGGTTTTGTACCAAATTGGTGCAGTTGCTCTTTGGAGTTCTGTGCTATGAAATTGATTTGAGCTGTGGTAAGAAATCAAGTGATGTGTAGAAATTGTCTCACCACAATGCCTTTTCCTATTTCTTTGGTGCTGCCGTTGCTTTCTCCTGCCCTCCTCTCCTCATGTTACTGCTCTTTTCATCTGTGATCTTTATTTTGTACACTGACAGAGGCCAGGATTTACATGCCTGGTTTGAAATACCCAGGGGTCCTTGTCAAGATGTACCAATCTGGTCTTAAAGGTGCAATTAAACTAAGTCCCACATAGTCCCACTGTTCTGATCTGGAAGTCTTGCCACTGCTAAGCTGTCTGCTCTTTTGCTGGGGCGTGTTCCTATCCTGTAAAAAACATTTTAAAGAAAGGAAAGGAGCATTCTGATAGCAACACCATTACTTTTATACATTATATTTACTCAGCCTAGACATGCTGTCAGTTTCAAATCTTAGTTTTGGTCAAAACAAGAAAAAAATCTGAAGCTGTTGAAATGGCATCAAGCTACAAATTATGTAAAATAAGACTATTTTAATGTAATATTTTATTATATAAATTATATTTTATTATGTATCGCATATTTTTTTTCTAAGAAGTTCCCAAGCAGTATTTTAATACCAAAGCTAAGTGGCAAGTGTGTTTTTAAAGCAACTAATCCCCATCTTTCTGTAGTCACACCAATGAGCATTGGTAGGAGTTAATTCTTATCTTTGTATCTGTCTTCAACATCCTCTGCCCCAGGAAAAAAGCATACTTTAAAAGTCAATAAGAAATGGACATTTTAGATCAGAGGAAAGTTCTAAGATGAATGCACGAGTGGTTAAGATACAGCTTTCCTTTGACCAAGTTCAGCACTTTTTTTCAGCCTGTGCTCTTGTACCTTGTGTTGTTGACTAATTCATAGAACAGTGACCCTTTACACCAATCAGGGAACACATATCAAAATAAAAAATAATAGTTTTATTATGTTCTGTCTCTTGGGCAAAATGTTCCCGAGCATGAGATAGTCCAGATAAATGTCTGATCTGTGGACCTTCAGGCTAAGTAGAGAGAGATAAGTAAGAGACATTATCCTCAAAGATAACCAGACTGCCTCAGGAATTACTCTCTCTCTCTCTTAAAAAAAAAAAAAAAAAGCCCCACAGTGCTCAGAAAGCATTCCTCCCTGTGTGAATGCAAGTATCTAGAACCATTTTAATCCTCAATAGTTCTTAAGACACAGCTTTCACATCTGGCTGCAATTCTCTGGGTCTTCAATATTCATTATGACACCTGAGCTATTTTAGCTCTGGTTTGGGTTGGAAGGGACCTTTAAAGGTCATCTAATCCAACCTCCCTGCAATGAGCAGGCACACCTTCCACTAGATCAGATTGCTCAGAGTCCCATCCAACCTGACTTTGAATGTTTCCTGGGGTGGGGTACCTACCTCCTCTCTGGGCATCCCATGCCAGTGTTTTACCACCTACATAGTAAAGAATTTGTTCCTAAAATCTAATCTAAATCATCCTTCTTTTAGTTTAAAAACACCTTCCTGGTAGGCAGCCTTAAGTGTCAGAGGCCACAATAACATCTCCCCAGAGCCTTCTTTTGTCCGGGCTGAACAACCCCAGCTTTCCCAGCCTTTCCTCATAGGAGAGGCGCTCCAGCCCTCTGATCATCTTTCGTGGCCCTTCTCTGGACTCACTCCAGCCAGCTCCACATCCTTCTTACACTGGGGAGACATCCCAGAGCTGGACACAGTACTCCAGCTGGGATCTCACCACAGAGGAGTAGAGGGGGAGAATCACTTCCCTCAGCCTGCTGGCTACACAGTTACCATGCTTATTTTTTTTGAGAGACAACAAGTAGCATGCTCGTCATGTGAGAAAATATATAAACATGAGAAAACTCAGCAGAAATGAGCATTACAAAATCACAAGTCAAAACTTACTTAGATGGCATGAAGGTGCTAAAACCAAGTTAAGCTGAAGCATCTGAGATTACCTATGTGTTAAAGCATGGTGCCAATAACACCAAGGTCGTGGGTTTGATTACTTAAGAGTCGGACTTGATGATCCTTGTGGGGCCCTTCCAACTCAGAAAATTCTGCGATTTCTGCAATCTTATGTGGTACATCAGAAGTTCCCATGTATTCCACTAGTGGAGTTATGCTGCCACCTATTGTGAGGATGAACCTGACACTCGTTATTTTGCTAGGCAACGTTTGCAATAATTACCATTTGTCTTTTTCTCTTTTTTGTATTAGAAGTACTTTCTTCTGAAATATCTGCTACTGATCAATGATGGTGAGAGGCTGCAGGCATGGGCGGCCTTTCAGCCTGAGCAAATATAAGTGTTCATACATTCTGATCTCTAATCTACCACAATGTATAGTATAATTTGGCTCTGATGCTGTCAGCACAAAAGCTGGTCCAAAATGAGAACCCTGCTTGTCTACTCCGATCAGTGGTCAAGGAATGCAGCCATGGGCAGAGAGGCAAAGGGCTCCCCCAGCATAATGCTCCGTAATGTGCTTTGCCTTCCTCCCCCCCTCACGCAAGGAGCCCAGGACTATAGGTTCGTTCCACAACACTGAGACAGCACTTGAGCTATAGTATAAACTCATGACTGTGCCTTTAGGGCACCTCTTCTTCCCCCCAAGCACAAGGGCAGTCCACTTGGCCTTTTTATATATTGTGCCCGACTCCAGCAGCCGCAGTTACCAGCCCCGAGCAGAACAATCTGTTGCTCAAAGCTACTTTTTTGTGTGCACAGAATTTAGGCAAACTTATTTTAGGGGAGCGGCTTCAGGAGTCCCAGGCCAGCACACCTCCAGAGGCTCACAACATAAGCAAAGCTGAAACAAACTACAATGGTACTTCTGCCTCTCTTAAACTGAAGTAGCTTGGCACCAGTCAAGTTCTGCTGTTCTCAATGTACCTTTCCCCACCTTTTTACTTCCCCTCTGCCTTAGCACAACACAGATATGCTCTGTTCCTTCACCTCTCCAGTAGTATCAGCTAAGCCAAGACCTAGGCACTAGGCCATCCCTGCCATCTTAAGGTCGCTTAGCTGGGAAAACGAGGCCATCTGTTCAGCCACAGCAAGCAGCGTGCATCATCTCACTCCCTTATGCTCCCTCCTTCCAATCCTCCCCATTCATTTTTCCTTCCAGCTTTAGGAACCAAATGCTTCCAATCCAGAGCAGCACTGCAAACCAGCAGCAGTGCAGTACTCAGGAATCACTCCTGGACAGCTTGGATAGCTGCTCAGGCCAACCAGCTAGTGGGATTTTCTCTTTTATTGTTCAGGCATTCAGCAAGGAGAGAGACTCTCTGGAGCGAAACCTGACTGCACAGACAGCAGTGGTGCAGCCAGAGAGGACAGCCAGGTACGAGTGCTGTCAGATCTCCAGCAAAACAAGCACCAGAAGCATGAGGTGTTTCTGCTGTTTGCTGTGCCACAGGGTACATATTTTTACACTTCTGAATTGAGTCCAGCCAGGATCTGTCAAAGGCAGGGCTGCTTGCAGCACAGAGGCAAACAAGTGTACCAGCAACCCAGGACGGCACCGTAAGTAGCAGATGGCATTTGCAGAGTTGTGTCACAATTTACCAACTCCTTGGACAGGTGTTTGCACTCCCTTGCATCCAGGGAAGGGACATGGGACACTTGCAGCAATGGAAGCCGTGTGATGGTGTCTGTGTGACTCCTGGGCTCAATACCCGACTACGATTATGGGAATTGCCTGGAGAAGTTGGGTTCATGGGCAACTTTCAGCCTCCTCATCACCTCAACCGGTTTCTCCAGGAAGTTGCTCTGGGGAGTAATCCAGGATAAAAATGCACGGTAGTCTGTGGTCCTTGTCTCCATAGACAAGCTGCAGCTGCTAAGCAGTAGGAATTAGAAACACTGTCTTTACAGCAGAGTGAGATGAGAGTTCTCAGAACCTTTCTCTTCCCAAGTACAACCCGAGCACATCCAGACACTGCATTCCTATCGGACCCTTCAATTGCCCTGCAATCAGGCAAACTTTTCTAAGCTTCTTCCCTACTCCCAGCAACTCCTGTTGCCCTTCCCTCTGTTTTAGAAATAGAAGATCTCACTTTCTGGTCACTACATGAATAGGTGCATGGCAGTAAAAAAAAAAAAAAAGCATGTTTAACCCAGCTTAGAGCCCAAATCCAGGAGCCATCAGGTTAGGATAGGCTTACCTGTTCTGAAAGAGCTGCAGTCCAAGTCCTGGATCTATCACAAAAGGACGACCTGTTTCTACCAAGAGATCTACTATATCTTAAAGAAGTTTAAATCAACTTGACTTCAGTCAAGTTCAACAGTGTCTTGACTTCAGACACAAGACTGACCTCAGTTTAAGTCAAATACTCTTGGCTTTGTCTCAAAAGTGACAAATTCCAACCAAAATGGTAGCTTGCCAAACCCCTCCATGATCCCATCCCTATACCCAGCAGCAGTGATTCATCATTCTCAGTGATAAAGGACAGTACATGCACAAAAGTACTTTTTTTTCTTTTTTTTTATTGCTGTTAATTCAAGGAAAAAGGTTGCATAAAATCCAATCTCTTCTAGAAATATAAGTGACCTTTCCAGTACATTTCAAATATCAAAGTATATGGTAAACATACAAATAAAGAGAAGGTAACATACCTCCTATTTACAGTACAGTATTTTAAATCATAAAATAAGTTCCATAAAGTACAACTGGCAGGTAATTCACAATACAAGTCCATTGGTGGTTTAACACCCTCACTTCAACTCAAACGCAGTTCATTCATTTCAAGTGGTCCAAAAATACCCAGATCAAATAAAAATTTTAATCAAAATAATTTTCATTTACTACTTAAACTTTTTTTTTTTTTTTTAAATTAAAGCTTTCATCTACCTCCCTCCCCTTCCCCCCCTCCAAGAAAAAAGTTTCAAAATGTACACTGGTGCTATAAATATAAATGCTACCTATGAAGAAATGTAGTAATCAAGCTTTTTTTTTTCTTCAAGTTTTTTGTTTGTTTAGCAATTTATTAGACGGCTGAACCAAAGATTGATTTTTATTTCATCCCTCTACCGGACACTGGGTCTGATTTTAAGAAAAAACATTTCTGCCATGAACTGTGAGGAATGCCAAACCCTATGGATATACAGTGGTAGTTGTTCATCGGTGTTGAATGCAGCAGTCAAAAACACACTCGTCTTCCAGATAACCTCAGTGCACTTTAGGAAATCAAATATTACCTGGAAGCAATTTAGTACATATATTGGCTTTTAAAAATAAAATAAAAAATACAGCAGCATTAAACTTACTTACTCATGATACTGACATGTTTAATACCATCTTAACACTCATTTCAGTCTTTCACATTATACCGTAATTACGCATAGTGGTAAATTGTTATAAAATAGTGACTTTTCTATTTGGTAGACAGGTTCTAATACTAATACCTGACTATTTTGTAGAAAACCATAGCTTTTGTTCAGTTTGAAATAAAACATTTACATTCTAAGTACAATGCAACACTGTAATAGTTTAGGAAAAAAATATTCAATCAAATAATGTTCATTCTGTGTTGACACGATGTAGAATAGCTTTAAAAAAGGAAAAAATGCCGTCAACTTTCATTACAAATGCAAACACACTGAGTACAACATTCATACCATTTTTTTCACCTTTGTTGCTGAACATACAGGCTAAAAAGCTACAAGGGAAGAAAAATCTGTCAATTTAAGCTCGTTCATTTTTTAAAATCTGTCCCAGTCCACACAGTTTCAGCCCCTTCCTGCTCTATGTATTTTCATTTGTTTGGGCCTCTCGAAAGCTGCGTATCTGTATTATTATCAGATGTAGTACACATACAGTATCCTGTTTTCCTTTGGATTCTGCTAATAGGATGTTTGAACATCTCCCCTCATTCATGAGCATTAAATTTAGAGTACGGGCAGGGTCTGTATGAACTGCTAAACACTCATGCAAGTCCAACAAATCCACGTGGACAACCAGGGAAAGAAAAGAAAACAGCAGCATAAGAACAGGGAGGGAGGGAGGAAGATTGTGGTGGGGAACATGACCAAGTTTCTTCTTTCACCATATGGCTGCTCCACCAGTGATGTCAGAGGTCAGAGGAATTTTTTTTTTTTAAAACTGCAGTAAACATTGCACATGTCTCAAGTCTTCAGTGCAAAAGCATGGTTCGAATGCTCTGTCTGATTGTTTGGCTGTGTGTGTGAATTACATGCATTACGCAAGCCTCTTGTAGAACCAGGAGGAGACCAGGGACTCAGCTTTCTTCTTTTGTACGGAACAGAGGTGCAAAAGCAATGAAAAACTCCGAAAGAATATAAAACCGGGAATGTCCCAAAACACAAGCCCAACCTCCCCCTCCCACACACACCTTCCCCCAATTTCCCAAGCTTCAGTTTAGTAGGCAATGTTTACTTGTTTCAGTCTGCAGAATCCAAGGTATCATTGGAAGGGGGAGGGGGAGGTGCGTATCTCAGTCTGTAAGTGCCTAAAACAGGAAAGAGAACTACTAAGTCACTGCTCACAATTAAAATGGATTACAAAACCACTACAAGGTATCAAAATGGACATGCTCTTCAAAAGGCACTATCATCCTCCAGTCCTTTAAAAGTACGTCCTCAGACTTTATCCTATTTTCTTTCATCCTCTCGCTAGAACTGTAAGTTTAAAAAAAGATATAGAGTGTAGATAATAGGACTTGAGCTTTACTGGAAAAATGCAAAGAAAAGATGGTCCCCATCAAGGTTCATCTTTCCTGTTCTGGTCCAATCAAACTACTAAAGTCAGAATGGGAATAAGGGCAAGAATCAAAAATAGCTTATGCTCGATGCAAACCCTGCATTTTCCCCATTCTTCTGGATGGAGAGAGAAATGGAAGCTATTCCTTTTATACTTAGTTCCAATCAGTTTCTGCCTTTTTGCTGCAACTTGTCTGAAAAGATAAATGTATTGCATGACGGGGCACAGAAGGATGGCTGATTGTGCAAAGGTAAGCCCTAGAAAACTTAAAATATCAAATGGCCAGTCTATTGGTTTTTCTTTCAATTCTCAGAAGTTTTAGGAACCCAAGGTCGTATCATAGACATTAACTGGTATCTTTCACTTTTTGCCAACAAATTCTCGCAAAAAAGCACCCCACTGAATGGGAATGGGAAAATTGAAACAACATGTAAGTCTCAACATAATGCCAAAACCAAACTGGTGAAAAAAGAATGACAATTTAGGACTGGTATCATTTGACTTTCCAGCTCCGAATCATGCCCATTTTCAACTTCACGCTGTGAACCCCGTTCCCTCGCACTGTTCTACAAGATTTCCAGGCAGAGATAGGATACTTTGCAGTTTTAGAGCAGGTCACTAGTGCACAACCATTTACACAAAACATACACACGCACGCACACCTTTCTGCAAGACCAGAAACAGCACATTCAGAAAGGTAAAGAGAAACTGCTAAACTCAAAAGCAAGTCCGCTGGGAGTTATCATGATTACCTTGTTGACTGGCCTCCATGGATGACTGCTTACAGTCCTGCGCATAGTGTCCACTTACACCACAATTGTAACATGAAACGTTCCCATTCTTCTTGGGTCCTGACCCATTGGTGTTGGCAACTACGTTAGGTGCTGGATATACAGGATAGAACCTCCCAAATCCTGCCATCTGCTGCATACCATAGTTGGCTTGGCTCCCCATCACTGGGTCATGCATAAGCCCGTTTGCATACGGAGACTGAGGCAGGAAGAACGGAAGTTGTGTTCCATTGCTTTGATGTGCTTGATTGAGGTAGCTGCCATTGCAAAGTGATGGCAGAGTGAAGAAAGATGGGACTCTGTAGACTTGTCCATGAAGTGGGTTATGATAAAAATAGCTGTTAATCTGAAGGCTGCCATTGGTCCCACAGCTACACCTACGTCCACAAGAACCGCAAGGGCCAGATCCCAACTGCTGCGGAGGTAACATTGTCCCATTAGTGTTATTATTCCCAACAGCGTTGATGTAGGATGTGCTGTCACTCTGTGCAGTGCTGTGTGTTAGAGCGGGGCTCGGGCTGGGGGCAGGGCCTGGCGTGTGTGTTGGGATTGCAGGAGGAACAGTGGACTGGACCTGACCAACACCGAGGCCAGCGGACTGAGGTGGTGAGGAAGTTGCTCCAGTGCTCAGCACGTTTGTATTCTGGTTGGGCAACACACTGGTAGCGTGAGGGCTGCCTGGCAAAGCGTACGAAGCTGGTGGAGGTGGCGGCGCTGCTGTGGAGAGACCGGCTGCTGGAAGAACTACCTTGAGATTGGTAGGCTGAGGGATTGCTCCTGGGTTTCCCTCAATGTGAGGCACCATTTGATTCAGTCCTACCACCTGGGACGCAGGTTTTGTGATGGGATCTGTAGTAGGAACTGGGGATCCTGGGAAACTACCTGGATTGTGGACTGGGATAAAGGCAGTATTTGGTGATCCAATACTTAAGTTTCCTGTCGGCTGCTGTGGTCCATTAACTGTGCAACTTTCTGATGATCCCTGTGGAGAGGGGATTTTCAACCTATGTATTGCCAAATGCAAAGCAGGGCTACCAGGCTGGACAGAATGCGGAAGGAAAGAGGATGGGACTGGCAAAGGGGAAGCCATCAGCTCAAGGCGTTTCTCAGGTTCACCAGAGGTCACTGGGCCCATTCCTGCAGGAGGGGAATTTGCAGACTCTCTCACTGGCGAGACAGCGACAGGTGTGGTAACCAGCATTCCCATCGTTTTACCATCTGCAGATATGGGTGGCGGGATAACTGCTTCAGGCTTTTGGGCAGCGCTGTGCATCACACAGTGTAAGGCAGGCATGAAGGAAATATGCTGAAACTTTGCATTCAAAGGATCTTCTGAAAGGCTCCCATTTTCATTATTCACTGAAGAGATCTGAGCAGATGATTTGTTCATATTTGACGAACTGACAGCACTGTAGCCTGTAAACCTGGTTGTATTTTGATTCCCAGAGTCCTCAGAATTGCTGTCTGTATCTGTGGGGACAAAAGCATTTGTCAGTCAGAAGAATGAATCTCAAGCAACAGAGAATCATGCCCTGGACTCATTTACCCATATAAAACCTATTGAGTTTGATGACGTGAATGATAGTTACGTCTTCCCAAACCGCGACAACTTTGATATTCTTTTCATTCACCCAAATTAAGCTAGGTCCGTCTTCATGACTTGCCTATACCCACCTGCCCAAGTAGCTACTGTTGTATATACACTGTTGTGTATATCTGCAAATGTGAAGAGTAGGAGACAGAGTGAATTAGGAATCTGCATCTGTCTAGAAAGACATTAACACAGCTTACTTAAATTTGGAAGGAGTGGAAAACTGTCAGTACAAAAAGACAGAGCTCCTGGACATGCCACACAATTTGATATAAACCCAGCCCCTTTCATGCCGAAGTTTTCCACATTATGGTACTGTGGAAATTTCTCAAGAGAGCTATGCCACTGAGGCCAAAAAAATTACTACATACATTTAGCAACCTAAAACTCAGTGGTATTTAAACAGTGCTAGAAGCCCTCGAACTGCCCAGTCATGAAATCCACTAAGCACAATGTATTCAGTGGCTAGTTCAGAAAACAAAGTAGCTAATCAAACTGAAAAACTAACTAAAATTATTGCAAGAAAGAGATCAGTCTAGGAATAAAGGCATTCATGCACACTCTCCATAAATACAACCTCTGTCTTTTTCTTCTTCACTATCAAAGCTTTCCCTCCCATCATGTCGTGGACTAGAAGGAGAACTGTAACTTTCAGATGATGTTTCTCCACACGTATCATGACCAGATCCAGCGTCCAAATTCAGATCTAAAAATAAAAGTTGTCAATTTTATTTTGGTTTTCTCACATCTCATGCTAGTTGAGACTTTTATCTGTTCCTACTTAATTGCATCTGTCCCCTGTATTCCTATCACTTCCACTCCCTGCACTGACGACTGGTCCCATCCCTAAATTTGTGATGATTGAATTCCTTGGTGTCAAAGATGATATACTGAAAACTGGTATTTACGCACATCAGTGACAAGAATGATGATCCTTAATGATTCCTGCGATGTTTATACCAGACTGTACTACAACACTAATTTCCTCTGAACAGTAGCGATCCAACATTTCCACTGGCAGAGCTGCAGCGTTCCTCGGTGACACCAGCACAGGCAGAAAGCTAACTCAGCAGGGCACATCAAAACAATGCACCACTTCACAACTCACTCTTCTAGAACAGGCTTTAACCAAACTATCAACAAATCCTGTTTAAAGAAAAAGAGGTGAACTGAAAAAGTGGTAAATTGTTTTCTAAATTCTGAATGGATCATGGGACACTCATTTGCTGGAAACCAGCTTTCAGGGTAGCTACTATGGTTGGGCTTTCAAGTTCAGCCTCAGAGGGGAAAAAGAATGACAAATTCACCCTCTCTCAGAATCTATGACACACACTACCTGGAAACCCCGGCTCTCAAAACCTTGGTTAGCAAAACTTCAGGACAAAAATTAGAACACTAATTATTATAACACTAATTTATAAATAAAATATTTTTTTCAATTTTTTATTGCTACTGAAAGTTTAACAGGTTGAGACGGGTCATCAAAAAGCTGCCTTAATGCTTCAATTCTTGGAATAATTTCCTGGATTAAATTCATAATTGCTTAAACTATTTTAACAAGTACTTTGAACATCTAATATAACCTGGAGCCCCAATGTGAACCTGGGATCACTGAGAGCCAGAGACTGGAGTGCTACTCACAAAGTATCAAGCCTTAAAAGTTACCATTGTAACTAACTGATGCTTCAGACAAGCTCAAAATAAGGAGGAAAAAATGAAAGAAAACATGATGCAGTTAAGAATTACAGACTCAAAATAGGGCATTTCAAATCAAGCCTGGATATATAAACCTAGGTAGAGATTCAGACTGCAACATGAATTTTTTTCCTTAGACTATGTCTCCAATAAGTATCTCAAAGGACATTTTAATGTTTATATGTGGGTTGAAAGCTCATCTCTGAGCACGACTTAATGGCTTCCAGACTCTGTGGGTTACAGCTTCTTTTTGAACCAGCCAACAGTCACCAGGAGGCAGTTTCACATCTGTAGAGTGGTGGGTAGTGAGCAAACAGAACTCCTATGGAAATTCCCTATTAACTTTGCAGAATCAGAGAATCAACTAGGTCGGAAAAGACCTCTGAGATCAAGCCCAACCTATGCCCAACACCAACTTATTAACTAAACCATGGCACCAAGTGCCACATATCCAGTCTTTTTTTAAACACCTCCAGGGACAGTGACTCCATCACTTCCCTGGGCAGCCCATCCCAATGCCCAATCACTCTTTCTGTGCAGAATTTTTTTCTAATGTCTAGCCTAAACTTCCCCTGGCACAGCTTAAGTCTGTGTCCTCTCGTCCTGTGGCTGGCTGCCTGGGAGAAGAGACCAACCCCCACCTTGGTCTACACCCTCCTTTGAGGTGGTTGTAGAGAGTGATAAGGTCTCCCCTTATGCACCACTGCATCACCTCCTCAAGTCATTGTCAGTTCACGAAAGCTCAGTGCACTTTGCCTGACAACAAAAGCACTAATCAATCAGAAATGCACGCAGCAAAGCTCTGCTGTACAGTATGTTTTCTGCTTAAAGGCCCTTAACTACAGCTTTCCAAAATTGTTCTAGTTTTGTGAAGTTTGTGGACTGTGAATTCTTAAAGTTTTAGTCAAATGCTGTTTGTAGCAGGTAAAAACACCTGCCCACAAAACACGTCAATAATTCAGAATGGGATCCAGCTGGAACTCTCCAAGGTAAGAAGCCGTGAGAAGAAAGAATGAAAGCTTAATCAAGACTGTATCACAAGTGGAAGCAACAGAAAGACAAGGCACTTTTAAGAGTCCTTCCAACACTTATGCCAATCAGGTGGTGTAGAAAAAGGCAAACTCTTTGTCAACCTTCTGTCATGAGAACTACATATGAAAGAGGCAAGGTCGCAACTGATATTGGGAATTTAGAAAACATCAAGATGGCAAAGTCAATGGGTAGCACAGACCTTCAGAAATTTGTAATAAAGCTTGGAGACTCAGTTTACTAAAGGAACGCAAATATAATTTTGTCTTACAACTGACTGATGTACACAAGCCTTGGCCTAGACACTACATTTACGATTACCCTAACCTGGAAACCCTGCTAGGGCAGCACACACAGTTCTGCGTTGTAGCTCAGCGGTCACTTGGTTGAAACACTACAGCTCATCAATGGTTCATACCACAGGTTTTATACAAATTCCTTGTGGGCCATTACACAACAGATGAAGAAACTAGTAGGCTGCTAATGGCAAGATGCTCCATCTCCACACACTCAGACTGCTAAATTTCATATAGAAGTAGCCCAACAGTAGCTGTTTCTGCAATTGCTCCACCCCACAAGCCAATTTATGGAGACTTCACCAGTATTTTGCCACCTATGCACAAAGAGAAACACCCCAAGCAATTGGATACAGAAGACTGAGTCTAGTGTGTTCTAGTCAAAGCACAAATTAGACTGCCAATATGCTGACTTGCACCAGAACATTTTTCAGACTTGTGCTTTCCCCTTTACAGAAGGCCTCGAAAAAATCTGCAAGTTCTGTTTCTCACTAACAGCTTTGGAAAAAGCACCTTACCTTTTGCTGTCCCAGTACGGATGTGCTGTGATGCTGCAACTCGAACTCCATTGCTCCTGTTAGTCAACCTGCAGTCAGTTTTCTTTGCTTTCTCCCTGTGTAAATAATTCCACGGCTTTTTTGCAAATGCATGAGCACAAATAACCAACCATGAATGAACATGGAATGCCACTGGAAGCAAAAGCAGTGACTCCAGGCCAGAAATGTGTATTTAATAGATTTAACAACAAATTTAGATAATAAACAATTAAATAGAGGCTGCTGGTGCAATATACCAGGAGCTAAGCTGCAAGCAGTGTTACTAAACGCCATGAATAAAGATCTGTAGAAGAAAAGACACCAAAAAGGAAATGGTGCAGCAGACAGTAAAGTCATTTTTGAAAGCTGATGTGTGTAATGCAGCCCTACACCAGTCTAATGTAAAAGCATCTGGGTACAGAGTAACAAAATGACAGAAACTTGGAAGGAGGCAGAGTATTAGGTAAGGGTGAAAGTGCTTTCACTTCTCACAGTGCAGAGTTGTGTAGCCTGCAGGAAGTTCAGAAGCCCTCTGTTGTGCAAATTATCTTCAGTAAGACATTTCAGCCAGTTACCACCCACTACATAACATTAAAGGTTGCCATCAACCCTCATTTGATTTTCAGTATGTTCTGGACAGCTTTACACCTTTTAACTTTCAAATAAATATAAAGGGAAAAAGGCAATTTAGCATTGGCTAAGAATGTACTTCCACTCCGTCTTTTTGTTAAATGACAAGTGATATTTTGATAAGTAAATGCATTCACTTAAATTCTATTTTTCAAGTTACTTCTTTACAGAATATAAAATAAAAGATTTTTATGTAGCCTAGCCTCACACTATGCCAGCTCTTGTCCCACCATAGCAAATGAAAGCACCTAATTGACTGCAGACTCTGTTTACCAGAGTGAATGCATTACACTTTGTTTCTGGATTACCAGTTACATTGGAAACCTACTTTTCCAGCTGTGGCTTTCCTTTCTTCTTGCTTACTGTAGACAGACTTCGTTTTTCCACTGCGTGCTAGACAGAAAATACAAAGACGCCAGTCAAACAACAGAATTTGCGTTATGAAAGCCAAGAAAAAACCCCCTTCTAGACCGACAGGTTCACGAGTCCAAGATTAGTGTGCTTACAGGTGCTACAACCACCCAAACAACCAATTGTTCAGTGCATCTGAGCCTGTAAAATAATGCATCGTGTCTTGTGTTTACGTCAGTATCAGCAAAACACTCAGCAAATTACTGCTTGCAAATATGCCAGAGGTATCAATCAAATTATTGTTTGCATGCTGCTCTTCCTCCAGAGGATAAAAACAAATGTGTTTCATCACATACCTGCTAAAAAGGTCAATCATCAGGCTTAAGGAGCTACAAAATTTGTTGATATAAATGGAATTATTTAATAGTTGGGGGTGGGAAGTACATGTGACAAATTGTTTCTACATAGTGACAAGCAGGTACCTAGCCTTAAACTGGAGATTTAAGCTGCTAAACTAACTCTAGAATACAACATACAAGCACATAAGAAAAAACATAGGACCTACACCATTTTCAAAGTATGCTATTTCTAGCTGTTATTAACAATTCATATTTGGCAAGGAAGTAAAATTTATGAAAACTCTGAAATAATCTCTGTCCAAATCACTGCATCTTTACTTCCCTTAAATAGCTTTTCCTCTGCTTTAGTAAAATAATTTTTTCCTTGGTTCAAGCTTGCAGTATTTCAAGCTTTGATGCGGCCTACCATTTCATGTTTAGAAGCCAACCTCAGTTAATTATCCTGCTTTATGAAATACGGAAACTATTTTTGTTTGGCTTGCTATTCCACATGTAACAATCAATGGCCAAATTCTGAACATAAATAAGAGTAATATCAAGCAATTCTAACAGTCTGAGTTTTTCAAATATAAGCAATGAGCAACCTTCCTTCCCCCAATTTCAGTAGCAGATCATTTTATTTATAAATAATTACTCTGCTTACCTATACTCACAATGAGATTGAGCATTGAAGACAAACAAATCTCACAAAAAGTGTATATGCATTCAACTATTAGCTTTCTTCAAAGATTAATACTTAAATAATGCAGGTAAGACAAAGAATATGTTTAACCTGTTGTACCTACTCTAGCATTAATATAGTTTAGCTACTAATACAGTTTCTAGTTTTTTCCTTGCAATAACAGAAATTGCCAAAGCATTCTGGAATGCTTGGCAATGCTACCTACAGTAACACGAAAGTGCCTGATTAGAAATTAACATTAGGCTTTTCTGACTACTTATATTCTGTAGGGAAATTTTATTTACGAATTCATAAACAAAATATTCAGGTTTCTGAGACAGTGGTAAGGAATTATGAGCGGTTTTCTAACCAAGGTAAGTCAGTAGCAACTTCAACACTTATTTTGTACAATTTTAGGAGGGCTTTTCATCTTTTAAAGCTAAATGTCATCATGTGTAGTGGACAGCCTTCTCAAGTGTCTCAGAATATGGCTTTGAAGAAAAAACAGCAACACACCTGGTCAAGTAGGTTAGTACAGTGCTCTGGATGCTGCTGGACAATGCAGCTTTTCCTTCTCCAGTCCATTACTCCATTCTGCTCTGAGTGCTGTATGTTAAGGCTATCCAGTGAAGAACATTTTGCACTGCTAGTGCTGCTGAAAAGAAAAAAAAGCCCCAAAAGTTATGCTGATGTCAACAAACCTGTAAGCTGTTCTTACCAACATAAGTGTTTCGCATCACGTTGGGAAATTTTGCTTTCAGAAAACCCTAGGAATTTTCAAGAGATTTAAAAGATGTAAATTACAGCAGTTCTTGTGCTCTAAAGTTATAATCTGACCATAATTGGAGTTCCTTTTTCATTTGTCTACTATCTAGTATCATTTGATGTAAAATTCAGAACAATGGAATTTGTAGAAAATAGTAATTGAGGGAAGAGTTTCTTTGGATATTTCTACACACAAAAACTTTTCTATTTTCATACCAGATGTGTGGAAATTTTCCAGATAGAAATGTATTCTGAATTCATCTTCTTTCTTCCTTATCATTAATGACAAAACTGGAATTACTTTGTAATCCCTATTTCAGAATTCATGAGATATTTAAGGAAAGGAGCACGCAGTTACTACAGATCATACTGCAGCTGTGTTTGTTTCAATTTCAAAATAGTCATCTTGCTTTGCATTTTTACCTTCAGGAATGCTAGTTTTGAGTAGTGCTGGGAGTTGCACTTGGCATTTACTTTGGACTTCATAATGATTTCCACTGAAGCTTTGGTCTACAGCAGCTGGTCAGAAGCAATATTTAACTAGGTCTGAGACCCCTAGTCAACAAAAACTGCTGGAAAAACAGTCAGGGTTCTGACAGAGTCAGTAGGGCACAGGGACCTATAACCTTTTTGCGTCTCATACAAAATCACGCCTTACTGCTGGCTGAATGCAAAAGAAAAAAAAAAGGCATTAACACTTTAAAATTCTTATCTAAGTACTTATGCTGATAATTGAAAGTGTCTTTTAATTCAGGGCTGCTGGCAAGCTGCTTCATGAAGGTTACTGCAATATGAAATGTTACTCAGTTCCCATGATGGCAGAAATCCAGCTCACTTGAAAGCACAAGACATGCTCAAGTTCCAGTAGCTACTTACCAAATACCTCTGTGAGTAAGGGCTCAAGCTACTTAAAAGATACACAATAGAATATAAAAAAAAAATAATTTAAGAAAATGACAAGAACCCAAGAAGGTCCCAAAAGACAGACATAAGCCCCTGATTGCAAAGAAAGAAGCAAGGTCACTTTAGAAACTTCTGCCAAGTGGAGGTAAATGATTTCACTGCCAAATTTGCAGTCATTTCATGAAAACTGTGATATTACCAAAGTTTTTATTTTGTATGTGTGATCTCATTCCTACCAGTAAATTTTTGGACTTTTCAAGAGTAAGGCTACAATACTGAATGAAAACAAGAGGTAGACAGATGCACAATGTACCAATGCTTTTTGAGATGAACTGCTTGTGAGTCGATACAGCTTTATGCATATTTTAAACAGAAAAGTTTCATTCAGTGCCATTTCTTTACAACACATAAACAACAGGTATAGATTTTAAGGAGACAGACACATAATGCAAACCGAAGAGGACTAACAGACCTCCAGCAGTCAAGGAGTAAACATGTTTTCCCCTCTTATACAAACAGAAAATAATAGTTAGCTAAAGGAGTTTCTTTCACAGAACTTTGTGGAAAGTTCTGTCCCTCTCTTTCCTACCTGAAAGATAGATCCTAAACTACAGTCTGCCTTAGTGTAATTCATTATACAATGAATAAGACAATTTCTTTATTAATAACTTTATGCTACTAAATTTGGATCCTGCTCTGACAACTTTGTAGTAGGCTGTATATCCACCAGCATAATCACAGATTTTGTCAAGATGTCACTCTCTTCTTGAGGAAATGTAAGTTGAAAGTAGGACAGTTAAAAACCAAAACAAACATAGACTACTAAGCTGTCTTGTGGTGAGTTCACAAGAATTTTGTCTGTTAAAGATCTGTGGACCTTAAGCAACACTGTTCTGCGCTATGTTTACATTCTAATTATTGCAATTCCAGGTAAATTTTCACCACAAGATAAATACCTTTTACAGATAAATCAACACCAAACAAAATTGTAAATCACAATAAATGCTGTACCCATTTTTTTCCTCTTAATTTAGTTGAATTATTGCACAACTATGTGCAAACATATCCAAAGGTTTTGGTCAAAACACATTGATGAGTAAATTCACCTTAGGTACTTGAGGGATCTGAAAGCATATATGAACTACTATAACATCGTTAAGAATTGCTTCCACTTAAAATGGACATAAACGAGCAAGGCATGCATGCATTTGGCAGTAAGCAAGGGAAAGAATGGACTACCTTCTCCTATAAGGTCCTCTCTGAGGTTACTTAAGCTTCAAATCAACAGCACTGGAAATTTTCAGTATAAGCATGGGGGTGTGTGCACATAGAAAAAATACACACCATACAGATTTATGCTACTCATCTTATAAACACAAATCAAAACATCAATTCAAATAAAGAAGATTCACAAAATTTGGGAAAGAAGAGATTTCCAAATGACCTAGACCTACAGCCTTAGAAATAGGGTCTTCTGAACTATTTTTCTAACAGAGGTTAATTACTACCTCCCAAATAATAAAAATAAGACCAGAACACCCCGCCACAAACAAACAAAAACCCAACAAACAAGCTTTAATCTAGAAGGCCACATACTCTCAATGCATTAACAAATGGAAGCTCAGCCATGTAACATGGTCACATTACATCCTAGTACCTACTTGGCAACAGGACTTTTTCCATTATGCTTCTTGTGAACTGCTGTGTGTTGCATTACATCTGGAAAAAGAACCAAAGCATAATTTCAACAGCAATTCCCATTTCATCTTTTAGATCAATCCAGCAAATTCATCTTTCCATCACTACCAGGCACATAGCAGACTTCATTAAACAGGCCAGGCTTAATTTACAGTACTGAAATTAGCAGGTGTTGCACAGAAGACAGATCAGTTTGCACAGAGGATATAAACAAGACTCTTTACCTTCCATTTCACAGAAGAATGAATCAGAAAGAGAGGAATTATGACAATGTTAATGTTTGCTCACCTCTATATTTAATTCTAAGCACTGAATGCATAACTGAGTATCACCAGTATGAAAGAACAGAGAGAGAAGAAAGGAACGAGTCAGAAAAAAACACGTTTTGTAATTTCTTCTGAACTGCTGACATTATTCTCGAAACTATGTCACACATTCTGAATAGCAAACAAAGACATGTCTTACACCTAAAGTATTGCATTCTGAACCTCAAAATTCACTATGCAAGTAAAGCTTTACAAATTACATCTGACAAAAGCAGATACTGCCTCAAGGCCAGGCTGGATGGGGCTCCAGGCAACCCAGTATAGTGGAAGGTTCCCTGCCTGTGGCAGGTGGTTTGGAACTTAAGGGTTCCTTCCAACTCAAACCATTCTAGGAGTCTATGAAGAAAAACTAAGAACTTTACAGACACAGTCTACCTTTTTCTTTAAGGCAACTGTTAAATTTTAACAGAAGCAACTTTCCTTAATTCCAGCTATTGATGATCTTAGTATCCTTGGTAGCTATGATTTTGCCTGAACCCCTCTCAATGCTACACCTAAGTCCAAATTATGGTTTAAAAATGTGAGAAAAAAAAATCATTATTTTTAAACTTCTGGTAAACACTTCCACTAAAATGGCACAAAAGGTGTTCTGAAATGCATTTGTAGTTTCACCAGGTGAAGAGATTCATGCATTTTTAAGAACAGTACAAAAAAGACTATTTGAGCAAATATATTGTAAATTTACTTGGTGTGTTCTGAACTCTAAAGAATATGGCAATGATTATTTTCAGAAAAAAAAGCTGTTCAAACTGCATATGTAGATTACAGAATGCACAGAAGTTCAACAGCAAACTTCTTATTAGTTATTAATGTGAAAGAGAATAAGAGTGTCCTTATGTGAAAGCCAGCATAAGTGTTCAGTGGTCCGTGTTCACCCACCAGTCCCATGCCCATCCTTTCCACCTGCCAGGAGCTTATACCTGTTTGCTTCCAAAAACAATGCAAAACTGGCTTGCTGTTCCTTTCAGAATGAAACTACTGACCAGCCACCAGGCTACTGCTTCCACATGTGAACTGTTTTTGGGGCATTTGAAAAACACCAGCTTTCAGATGGTAACCAATACTCACTACAGTCCCAAAATTATTAACAGCCCAGAGCATCAAAACAGCACAGGTTAAGAATAAGAAGAAGAAAATTTGAACATCCTTTCTACGTAAAACTAGAAGGTAAACAAATTTGGCATATTTAATGTAAAACAGTCTGCAATCCTTGAAATACTGTACTTAACGCTGAACCCTGGTAACTGAATAATAAATAGGAAAAGACATGGAAGTCTATAAATAATCTTGGGTCAAGCAAATTGCAAAGTATATATTCCTGGTTGTTCAACACAGCTGTGAACTTCTCTGCCTTCGGGCTGTTTCTGAATGCTGCCACTTCTTGAGTTATAGAACAACCTCTTAAGGAAACTGCTGAAAGTACACAAAAATTCTTCATTTGCATAGCAGATTTCATTCAAATTTTGTACCACTTTATACCAATGAAGAAATCAGTCAAGTGTATGATTTCCAGAACTGAATGTGGTAAAATATCTCAAAGAACCACCTTTGAGTACAGAACTACCTTCCTCCTGACTTGAAGCTTCTGAACTGTCCTCCTTGAAGTGTTCTGATGTCTTAACCGTCTTCAAAGAGGGTTGTAAGTTACCTGCAGAGAATAAAGTTCACGTAGTAACTTTATAGATCTTGAACAACTGGACAGTTCCTTAATGCTTGCACTAAACTGGGAGCTAGGGAAATGGAAAACTGAACTTACTGGTTTGCACGTGGCAGCAATTTGAACACTGCCTCCTTCAAAGCAGGCCATCTCCAAGAGTAAAGGCTCTTAAGAGATACTTTTATTTTGAAGAAAATAGTGTCGAAAATAATTTTAAAGCTATGGTACAATTTCAAAAGGTCGTGATTATGATAATTATTAGAGATATTCCTACTACGCTGCATTTAAGATTTTTCTTTATAACCTTTTTGTGTTACAACAGGAAACGGGAGGAGACCAGCAATAGTTACTAGCATTCTTCTGCAATAAATTACACTCCTCCATTGTTAAATCATTCATCTGCCAAAAAAAGACCTAATTTGGACTAGAGTCTTCTAGTGCCCTTAGCACAGTCTTCACACACAATTTTTGCCTTTTTATGCCACACAGGATGGAAAATAAGTATGAATAATATTAACAGTTTTATTGCAAAAATACCACTGCCACGCTCTGAAAAAGGATTTAGTTTGGTAACGAATCTAACTCTAAGAGTCTACTCTTCCCCTCTGAAACAGTTCCAAGTTAGTGCAGGTAAAAGCACCTCAAAGCTGTTGCTTAGAAGCTTGAAACATTGATAAAAAGATCCTTCTGAATATCTTCTGCATTGAAGATACTAAATCCCCAGAGAACATGCTCTCTTGTTGGAATCAAAAGTCTACTCCAACCTGAAGAAGTGTCTAAACAACTGAATTTATGAACCAGGAGGGAGCTAATTGATTTCCTCCTTAATGGAACCATAGCAGCATAATTAAGCTTAGTGAATATTCAGTGTGAGATCCCAACTATTATTTAAGATATAAAGACCTTTCACCAAGCATAGAATTTACTTCCACATAGGTTTTGCTAAGTAACTTTGTATTTCTGTGAAAAGATATTTTTATCCCGGACTCTATACAGCAACTGAAGACCAATTTAAGCCACAAATGCTTTGTCTGTCAATTAATTTTGCATGTGTCTATATGAGAACTATGATGAGATTTTTCTTAAATATATGCTTCCTTATCCAACACTGTCACCACATGCAAAACATGCCACTATAGACTAACTTGCAATAACAAGTAGCAGGATTACAGGAATCCCAAACAGAAAACCTAGAAAAACACAGAAACCAACAATAAAAAAAACCCCTCACAGGCCACTTAACTGAGGTGATTTTGGCAACAGGTGGGGTGAGTACTTTTGTCTTAGTACAGCCTGCATCACAGGAAATGTGATTGCGAGCTACCCTGGACAAGTCATCCAGTCCCCCTTCTCAAAAGAAAAACAACTACGCTTAAATTTATCATACTAATTCTCTTCACCAAATGTTTTCTTAATATCCAGCTCAATGTCAGGGCCTGAATCATGCCAATGGGCTTTGCAACTCTTCCCTGCTCTCCCATAGGCTTCACCTGCCCACAGTGAAGATCCAATTTGGTACACAGCAGTTTTGCAATTCAGGGTGTGATTGCTGGGAAAAGACCTGGCAGATGCCTCATCCAAGGCCTCCATCCTTCGGCTTGGGAGCTGCATTTGAGCTCAGGCCCTTGCCTCCAGTGCACTGCCAGCACACCTATGCCTGGACATGCACCTTGCTGATCCTGTTCTTAACCCTGACCTACCGACTTATTTTTCTGCCTTGACCTCAGACCTGCCTCACTACTCTGGACTTGTCTGGTAACCACCAGGTTCTTGCCTGCCCCTGGTCCTAATCTTCCTCATAACAAGTTAAGCCTAGTGCTTTCTGTCTTATCCACCAGAGAGAACAGATCATCCTCTTTACAATATGACTCTTTGGTATTTGAAGACTTAAATCATCTTCCATTTGAGTCCTTCCTCCTCTCTGCTAAACAGTTAAGTTCCTCATTCTGTCGTATATTCTAGATCTGACAAATCCTCATGAGCTTTCACGTACCCAGTTATTTATTATTATAGAAGTTCTCACACTGACAATCACTTTGTAATCTATAAGACTTCCAAAAGAATTGACATTTGTCTATTCTACCCTTCTGACCTACCCACCCTGCACATCATTTCTGCTCAGTCAACTCTGTCTTGATGGAAGTTGGCACTGTTTCTTTTTTGAAACCATGTCAAATTATCAACATGTACAACAATGCATTTGCAAGTCCTTCCCAACTAGATGTAGTCTACAGTCTGAAATATGCACATCCTGTCCAGTGTGCCCATCATTAACACAAATCTTTCTGGACTTTGGAAAATCTTTCCTCCCCATGCAGCCTTTTCAGTACAGCAGAGGTGTCAATTTTCACAGCAGTAAATTCCAGCCACTTCCACAATCACCCTTATTGCTACTAGGTTAACATTTTCACAAAAGTGCCACGTAAGAATGTACTAAGTGTTACTAAAAAATGTTACAAAATTACCTACAGCTTCTACCCCTAACCACAGTGCTTCTATCTCATCATGGAAAGAATATATCTGACACAGATCACACACATCATTTCAAACTAAAGCCGGCTGTCATTCCTCTATTTTTTCCCAAACAAATATGAGCAGTCTGTTTGGAACCTCCAATCTATTCAATTCCTTTACTAAGAGCTTCGACAACTTCTGAGGCAGTGGCCTCACAGCCAGTGCCTCAACTGTCAAGGTGTACATGCACTGAAAGAAGAAGAGATTCAATGGAAACAAGGATCGCATCCTAAGGCATCCACACAGAGAAGCCAAGCTTTGGTCGCACAAACAATTTGTAATACACAAGTAAGGTTAAGAGGACCATCAAAGAAACCTCTGCAGTGCAAATGCTGGAATGTAACTCTGTACGTTCTGAAATTAGGGCCATCTCATGACTTATGTACTCAAATCTTACTTTAATACAAAGACAAATGCTTAATCTACAAAAGAAAACAAATAAAAAACAAAAGTGATTTTTTGGGTCAGTTCAAACTTTTTGTTCCAAAATTTAAGATTTTGTGAAAGGAAGAAGTGCTAAACTGTTGAACATACTCAATTCATAATAGCCTATTTGAAGAGCATGATGGTACAGAGAAGAAAGAAAGAAAGAAAGAAAAGAACACAAGCTGATGCTACATAGCATGTTCCCACTGTCAAAAGCATGGGTATCTGCTCAAGAAACTATTCATTGACCAGGAGCTCAAATACAACCAGTGGAATATAACACATGAACACAAAATTATAAAACTGTACTTAGGCACAACAGCAAGAACAGCTTTTTATACTTTTTGTTATATAAAGCAGTATTAGGATATTTCTTACTGTGAGTGTGCAAAGATTCTGATGAAATTGATTGGAAGAAGTTGTATACTCTCTGATTCTGCAGAAAAGCTTGCGATGTATTTGAAAATAGCTGCCTGAAATTTAAGTGAGAGTTTGTTAAACTAAGTAAGAGAATCATAGGAAGAACACAACAGTACCATTTAAAAGCAAAATAGGCAGTACTCAAGAAGTCCAAACCCTTTAAACTGCACATTCAGCATAAACAATATTAAAAGCTACTTTTGAACCTTGATGTTAAGTGCTAGTGCAAGCTTCGAGTACAGACAGTGTAAGAAATTGGTATGATGATTTTTTTTTAATTTAAAAAGGTAGGTGCTTTTGAGTCATCCCAATTCAAACATTTTAGCCCTGTGTAACATTTTATCAGAGAGGAGTTTGGACTGAGTCCAAAAGCACTGGACTTTATATTTTAACTTTCTTTTTTTAACTGAGAACACATTTACTTTCCCAAAACAATGCATGTCTTTCTTTGTATGGTTAAATACAAAGCTGAATTCACCTATAATGTCAGTAGTTGAATTTCATAATTATCTCCAAGAGCAAAGGGTGGGATTCTCAATATTACTCTGCACTGGTCTGAGTCAGTTACCAAGAGGTCAGTGACAAATTCTATCAGCTTCAAATAAGAAAATAGGCCAACAATGAATGGTTTTCACTTCCCACACACCAAGGTTTCAGATACTACTTGCCAGGAGGCACTACTCAGTTCTATTTCTTTGGAAGGGCACCAGGAGAGCAATTTTTGGCAACTGGGCACATATTGAAACCCCCAAATAAGTATATATTTATGCTAAAACTGACATTGAAAGAAAATGGAATTTGAGTACAGTAATGCTATTCTCTTTAGATTATTCATGTAGCATTCCTGTATAGTCACAACACAACTTGCAAATTGTAATTACAGTTGCTTACTCTGACACGGTTGGGTATGTTCAAAGGTTATCTTCAAAGCGAGTCTCTTGGGTTTGTAATTACTGTGCAGTGAGGCTTCACAACCTTTCCGTATCACAATACATTCCCTTCAGTCAACCTCTGTTTAACAGGTTTATTGACTTAAAACCACTATGCTTATTAGCCAAAATTGTTCATACAGATGAATCTTTGGCTTGACAATCAAGCCAATAAAGACAGACAAATGTTACAGATCAAAATTTATTAAAAAATTGGCAAGGGGGTGGTTGAGGCTCAGAGTGGCTCCACATCTTCTTTAACTAAAATATTCGGACAAAATGCTAGAACCCACAGAACATTATGAGTAGGAGTTTGAAAAGCAGTGCCTGAGTTTTCAACTACCCCAACTCAAGAGACACTGCCTCACATGATGAATAATTTAACTTGTTTTCAACAAGGTTGAACAATCCTGACTGAAAAGGACAAACACAGATATCTGTACCAAACAAAAAGAACAAGTAGGCAAACCCAAACTTGTATTACTGCTCTGAGCTACAGAATTTGACCAACATGTCCCACATCCCACCAAGCTCTCTCATCACTATACAGCAGGTGATGAGGTGTGGGCCATTTTCTTACAAATACATGAGCTACTTTTAATTTTATATACATTTTTCACTATTACTGTTTATTCCTTTAAATTCTGTTCTGTCTCTCGCTCTATCCTGTCATAAAAAGTAGAACATATGTGCTCTGAGTTACTGATTCTAGTATTTTTAAATATACCCTTGTGTAAAGAAGGTAATAGCCTTCCAGAAGTGCCAATCATTGCTATATAATGCTGCTTAGGACAAATATTTTCATAATTGTACAATTACTTCCAAAGAAGTAATTCTACTAAGTTTAATAAAAGTCTCAATTTAAAGAAACTGTAAAAGAGTGAAGAGTATCTATTTCATCACTGCTTTCCCACTTTCTTTGCAAATTGGGTTTAGGTAGCAGAATTCCCACTGTTCATAGAAGTCATCTAGCTTGACTTGAATCACTTTTCCGGTGATGCATTTCAGGCTATTTGCCAAAACATTTACCTGATTATGGGCTCAAGATCAGCATGCCTTCGTTCTTCCCTCTTCTGAAAACCCTGATTTAGTGCTCTTAAAATAGTCTTGTCAAATGCTTCAGAAGACAGTTCCTTTGGGAGCTGAGAAAAAGGTTAATGTGAAAAGTGAGTAGTTGATATTTTAAAGACTATAATTGTTCACTATGAGTCTTTATACCTACTGGTATCAAGAAACTCAATTGTTCCAGTCTGAGTGATGTAATTTACAAACCAAAGGTACAACAAATCAACATCATCCAGTTTTGCAAGAGAAACACTTTGCTGTAAATCCTCACAGCAAATCCAGGCATAAAACTATTTAAAGCTCTATTTGAAAGAACTACATTCGGAAATCTACCAATACTATGCTCTTTTCCAGGATAGTTTACAGCCTTTTTTCTTTTTTTTCTTTAAATCTTTCACACACAGAAATTAGTTCTGAAAATTACATGAAAAAAATAACCAGGCAGGACTGAATGCACTGTACTCACTATCATCACTTAGCTATATTAACCTATTTAAAGAAACAGGAGTAGAAAAGAAGACGTTTCAGTAATTTAGTACACTAGACTTCAGCGGGCAACACTGAGATTGATCAGTAGCAAGTCCCTCCTCAGTTGCTATTAACACTGAAACTTCTTATCAAAATTCATTATAACTGTTTCCAATATCGGTACTACAAAGTGAGGTCTGATGTTCTAGTTCAGAAGGTAAAATTCTTGCTACTAAAGAGCATGTTTTAAATGAAGACTATTCCCCAGAACAAAGTTTTTTTCACATTTACAACTTCCAAATATTGTACTTAAGTACATCAAAGCTGATGAAATTTGTTAATCTACTTTTTAAAAAAAATTATTTTAATATGGGGCAATTAGGAGTAAACTACCACCGCAAAAATGCCTTTTTTTTTACTAAAGTTCAGAACTATTAGCTAATGTGGTTAACATCTGCCACCAGTTATGATCAACAGCACTAAGTAATTTACACTAGAGCTGCATCTTCCTCTTATATATCTGGAATACATCTGAACCAGAGTGCCAGCTGGATAATGCATCCTGCTACTGGTACAACAGCCCAGCACTAAGCAATCCTTTCCCTGAATGAAGTGCTACTAACAGAGGGATGCTATGTCTGATGCACATAATTGCTTGGTAACATACATAAAAGGAACTTCTGGAATCCAGACAGACAGGTGCTGTTAGTATTATGTTAGTACAGTGCTGTAGCACCTGAAACGTCTTCGATATAAAACCACAAAGGGCTGAAAGCAGCTGTTCTTAACAGACTCTTTGGCTTTAACATGCATTACTGAGGAACTCTGACTGAAGAATTAGTTAGTGTTAGCCAAAAGGTACCAAAAAGTTACTGCAGAAGTGTGGGGATGAGCAAATCTCCTACCCTAGTATTTCGTATGTAGATTTGTCTCTGGACAGTTAACTTTTTGTCTTTAAAACTTCCATTAAAAGGAATGCAATTCCTTCTGTAGTTAAAGATTCAGTTATAAAAACCCAAGATTAGGTGCTTAGCTTAAGGTAATGAGATAGGCTTGTTATTTAAAAGCTTATTAGTCCTTCCACATATATGGGTAATTTCCTACTTGCAAAGAGTATTTCATGCTTATCACCTAAGAGAAGCCAGTCTTTAATATAAAACATCCAAGTTATCCCATTTACTACCTGAGTTTTCCCACCAATGCTTCTATTCTGAAACAATTTTTACCATTATCCTATTTCTATCACATGTGGCATTGGAATTTTCCATCAAATATTTTGACCAGTCTTTTCTGTCCATAGGAAACTGAGCATACTATTTAACAATGCCATGTAGACTGGAACAAGAACAACAAAAAGCCAAAGTGCAGGGGTATATGAAGTAGACACTCATACTTGATGTTTTTTAAAGCAAGGTATAAGTTCTATCCTGCTTTATTTAACAATTCTCTCTTACTTCTATACTTACGGCTATCAAACCAACACAAACCAAATACATTTTTCAGCTGTGCACATTTTCCACAGAACACCTCAGGAAGCTCATAGCAGCTTGTGGTTGTTTCCCTCTTGTTCCGCCATCTCCTAGACACTGCTGGAACAGTCAAGCCAGCACATGGAACACCCTACATCAGCGAAACAGCACAACTCTGCAACACTCTGGATCATGTCTTTTTTCCTGGCTCCTCCTGGAAGCAACTAGGTTCTAGGAGGTCCATTTCAGAAACCGATGTTTGTCTTACACAAGCAGGAAGGACAGGAGGCATGCCTCTCAATGCTCATCTCAGAGCTGCACAGAATCCTGTATGAAATGCTGCTTTTAGGGTTCTCTTCAGGTGCAGATGCATGTACCCTATGCTGTGGGATAACCCACCTGCAACCAGACATGCCATCCATAATTCAAATCCTCACAAATCAAGCTCTGGGAACTCTTAGAACTAGATATGCAACTATATAAAAGCAGCTGTGAATACTCACTGCTTCATTTCTGCAATGACAGGAAACAATGTTGATAATTTATACAGTGAACAAGACAATGACCTTTGCACAGTGACTGGCTTTCCACTCACAATTAACACTGCAGCAAAGAACACCAGATGCCACAAACATGTCCAAAACAGATCTCTCATTACTGCCCTGAACAGGGAGAAGTTTAAATATAGAATAATTTCCCAGAATAGGTGGAACCCAAAGTATTAGACACTGGCAATGAACACACAGTTCGAGGTCATCACACCGGTGGGGTCTGCACATGGCCTATGCACAGAAATGCATTCCCTGCTTGGAGCAGAGGGGAAAACAACTGAGAGAACTTTTAGTTTTTTTAAACATGGACACACATGCACATATAGTTGCTAGATTTTCCTCAAGTTTAACTCCTTGTGGTAACGAATAGGCCGGCCTTTGTTCGACTGAAGAATACAACAGTTAAATTAAAAACTATTATCCTTATGGTTGTGTATCACTAACTAAAAATAACAAATGATACTCTTTAAGGTCCTTCTAACAGGAACACAAGCAAACAACCAGTGATTGTAACTACACATGAGCTCTGTGGGGAGTATTAAAAACTCATCTGGTAGTTTTACAGTAGTTCAATTAAAACTCTAAGTGCCATTTCAGATGAGACAAACAATCCTCTCCTGGGAAACTCCCCAAACATTCAGCAGTGCTGCTTCTTCTGTCAAGATCCTTCATCACAACATATGTAATTTAAATGGTTAAAACAATTGTGAAGTACAAAAATCTGCTAGCATGCTTTTGTTTCTATAATTACGTCCCAGAAATCACAGCTCTCCTAGACTACTTCTGAAGTTATAGACCTGATGTGTAAACACTACTTTTATATTTGAATACATACTTTTAGCAGGAATTCTTGAAGCTCCTGGTGTGTTTTTGTTACACACGTTACCGAAAAATCGGACCAGGTTACCTAGAACGAAGGAAAAAAGAATGAGGAAAGTTTCTTTTTCCAAATATCATAGCAATCAGCTTGTCAGAACAATTCCATAAATTTGGCAATATCAGAGTTAACACTTGCAATTAAGCAAACACCAGGCAAAACATGGATAAGGCTGTACTTTTTCAAAGGCATACTAATTCTGAGTGTATATTTTAGGATCACCTTCATGTTATTTGTGGCTAAAGGGAGCATGAACAAATTCAGGGAAATACAATAAAGTCCCTGAAGATTACTGACTCAGAAAGAAGCCAGGCAGAAGGCTCTGTAATTATGGGAGTTGGATCAAACAGAAATAATTAACCATAAAAAACAGGTACCAGAGAAAAGGACTGTAGGTCAGATATACTGGATTGAGCTCTCACTGACATTACCAGGAGTCAATATAAAACAAACAAAAAAAAATCTCTGTTTATATTACCTATAAAATAATTTTATCTGCCTCAGATTCAAATCTTACAGAGTCATAGAGAAGTTGTTGTAGGCTACAAGTAACAAAAAGTACTCCAAGTTACTAAAGAAGGCACTCAAGCATCAGACAACGTTTTGGCACATGCCTGTATAAAATTTCAGTAGCTTATTGTTCCGACACGACATGCAAGTAGTAAAACAGCACCTTCACATGCATGTTTTGAGTAAAAAATAAGTAAGCTTGGTTAGATGAGTGCTGCCTGGCTTTAAGCCCACTTCTGGGCCAAAGATTCCAACGAGTTACATGGGAAGATTCTGTGTCACGGGAGCGGACACTACAACTAGAAACATTCATTTACTCCCAAGAGTTGACAGAGTAATGTCAACCACCAACTGCCTTCAACTTAGTCCCCAGAAATGCCAACTACCCTCGCTGCCCTCAGCTGGGAAGCCATGACTGCAATTGCTGTTACAACCTTAAAAAAGCAGTGTCTGGACGAGCACAAAATTATCTGCAGTGAAGAGCACACTGTATACCTGCACAGACGAGGGAAGGAAACCCTTTCCTAAAATAACTGAGTTGGAGTTTCAAGATTACTGAAATACTTCCCAGAATATCTCCACATTCCCCCTTTAACAAAGAAATTCAAAACCACTGTCAAATCTGACTACATGCTGAATCTTTAGAATAGTTTTTTGACTTTAAATATTGATAATCCTTATAGGTATTCTGTACAAACTTTTCCCATCTACTGTTGTATTTTACCCTCATACTCATTTCACAGACTATTTGGGAAAAAAATCTATGACACGGTTGAAATATTTGAGCAAGTTAACCTTAAAGGCTTTGAAGGCTACATTCCACATATTACTGTCCTCAACAAAGGAAGAGTGCATCCATTTAGAGAATAGAGTACCAAACTCTGGGATCAACACATCAGCTTTCAGCTCAAATTGGCTTCTTTTTTTAAGTTTGCCTCTTCAAAGACATCCTGTAACCCATGTTAAATGATCAGTTAAAATGTTTGATATAAACCATTCTGGTTTTTGGGTGAAAAAGGGGAACATTTAGCTTTATTTTCAAATCTGGTACACTACTAGATTCACATCTATTGGCAAAATGACTCATAGTGTTAGTCAGCCCTTGCTAAGAAAATTACTACTTTGATTCAATTAGAACATCACCACCAACAGCCTTAGCAACTATTATTTAATACATGCTGCCCTTAGTGACTACAATAGATGAAGACTATACTAGGTAGGCCTTTCAGTTTGTGGCCACTTTCCAGCTTGTTTGGTTTTGCCTTAAGAAACAAAGTCCAAAACAAACAAACCAACCTCCAGTTTTCTCAAAAAGCACAGGAGCCACCCTCATATGGTAAACACTGAGAAACAAGATCCAAGAAGACCATATAACTCCAAGCAATCTACACCTGCAGACACAACAACTGTGCTCCTGTGCCACTTGTGCAAATGATTGACTAGTTTTAGAATTCCTATGAATTAACAAAAGCCAAGTTTCCTGAAGTGATGTTGCATACCCAGCTATGGCTGATGTTTTACACCCTCCCACCTTAAGCCCTCACACTTTATGCCCACAATTACATTAAACACCTGATTTGCACACAGAATTCAAAAGAATTACAGGATAAACCAAAGAATCTCAAAATTGCCTCCTGGGCAGGTTATTGAAACAAGCCGTATGTATCTACAGTACATAGATATCATGAAGACAATAATTTTAATATTCTGGAGGTTATTTGCTTACTTTGAATGTGTACTCCAAATGTTTGTCAGCCCTTTTTCTTGATACGTCTTTCAGGGTTATCTTCTCAATGTGTACAGCTGAAAGAAAAACATCTTATTGTGCACTCCAAAACTGACAGTTTGCAAACCATTCCCTACTTTCCCAGGCACTCTGAGCATGCCTGTAGGCTATTGCCTGACTCACACAGCCCCACTCTTCCTTAGGAGCTGTTTTATTGCAACAAACTGCTGTGGGCAGGTGGAACCTTGCTCTCTCCAAGTATTTCTCTGGCCTAATGACAACCTCTTCAGTGCACGTCATGGGAACCTGTGCATTACCCAAGAGCTTATTTACACCAAATGTCACATAACTACAACAATATAACCACTATAAGCAAAAAGACAGTAAGAGGAAGTCAGATTGTGTCTGCACTCCAATAAGTAACAAGTGCTGATAAAAACCAGACAGTGCCTTCTGCACCCACATGTCAGAAACATCAAGTAGTAAGGAGGGCAAACTAAGGCTGAATAACCACATTTCTGAAGGGTACTTAGGTAAAAAAAAAAAGTTAGGGAAGGCCTGAAGGAGATAGAAATGAGTATCAGCAAACAGAAAACAAAGAGAAGAAGCAGAAGGCTACTACAATTGTACTGTAAAGAGTGTCATTAAACTGAACTGAGAAGGAAGAAAGGTACTGTATGTACTTGCTACTTTAACATTCCTTCCCCACAGCCTACTGTATTCAGCAATAGGCAAGTTCTGGCTGTGACCTGGCAAACAGCAGCACCATATGGCTTTCAGGGCCCGGAGATTTCCTTGAGGGCCCACAGCATTGTTCAGGTAATATTCCATACAAAAACCCTTATGTAGGCAAGATAGGCTTTCCACTTTTGCTGCTGTGCCTGCCTGAGAATTCAACAGAATTTTATTCTAGTGCAATCCTGAACACATCTTTACACGTAAAAAAAAATTAATTTAAAAGCATCTCGACCCACTCTACATCATCCATGCTTCCTTTCAATGCTTTAGAAACTCCTTCTTTTTTTGGAGGGAGGTGGGTGGTGTTAACAGTTAATGTTTTCCTTTCAATTTTTAACTGCATGCTTACATGGGATATATTAGGAACTACTCATAACAACAGCATTTTTTCCTAAAAAAAATTAAACCTCCTGCAATTGTATGTTATGAAGCTTATTAATGGCTATTAGCTAACTATCATCTAATATAACATAAACAGTTTAAAAGTAATTTTGTTACAGTTACAATTCAAGTCTCATCCCCATCAAACATGCCATTTCTAAGAGAATTAAGTATTGGCAATTTCCATAAAGGAACAATAAGCCAGCAAATAAGCCTAGTGATAGTGCTACAGCTTCCAATTTTCTTAGTAGAGAGACAAATATTGAGTGTTCTGGTATACACTGGTTGTAATCCTCTAGCTGAGAGTCAGGAAGATAGACAATTGCTTCATTTTAACCAGTTAATGAAGATTAATTATTACAAAGGAAAGAAATCTGAGATGAGCTAAGGATGCCAGACAATATCACACATCAATATTTTATGAAAAGATGAATGTTCAGTGACCTTAATTTTCACCTGTCTGGTACAGATTAAAGTGCTGTTACAAGAAGGACCACGGCACAACAAGATTTTTGGTGCAGTAAAATTTCTTAATGGCTAACATTCAAATTGATACTAGAATTCATATTCATAAGTTAATTAAGAAGTTGATTCCCATGACTGGAACTGAGAATAGTGGTTTAAATTGCATTCTACTACATGCATATATTTAGCATACACAATTAGGAAACCAAGACCATTAACATTCACAGACAAGCTTTTTTTCCCCCAATGAGATTGTGCTTATTTCAAACTGTTGAATGTTCTCAATGCTAAAAATTTGTCCTCAGGTATAAAAAAATTTCTTACACAATGTAGTACCTTCAACTTCCTTAACTTTTCTGCTGCATGCTTCATCATAATACACGATAGAACAGGTAATTACACTGCTGTTCCTGCACAGCTTTAGTTCTACAGTTTCAACAGACTCCTTTATAATTCTGCCTCCACAATGACATTTTAAATATTCTAAATGCCTAGACCGAGAAGAAATGTTCGAATATACTAGCCAATGAGGTATGTTACATCTCTACATCTATTCTGGACACAGCGCATGCATTCAGGATGATTAAGCAGAGCATGTATATATGACACTGCTTCCATTCTAAGCCTAAGTCGAGATCTTTAAAATTCATATTCATCACAGCTGAGACTAAAAACCAAGTTTTACTATCAGTGGTATTTCTAACCCAGTAAGGAGATTTCTGTAGCAGGGAGTCTCTACCATGTAACTGTGTAGCAAATATCACAGTTATTCTGATCCTTCACTGTGGTTTCCCACTATGATAATACAAATGCAGAAAAATACTTAAGCTCTTCGCTAGATTAAATTATTCAACTTTTTTGTGCTTCTGTTGCTTGAGAGTGTTACTAAAGAGATTCTCCCTTTTGGGTTTCTAATTCATGAATATGAACACTTTGAACTCTGTAAAAGGATTTGAAACAGGTTTGTTGTCTGTAATCTGCCATAATCTTTCTCTGAGTTTTTTTTTTCAAGGAATCAAAAACTCTCAAATTGCCTGCCTTCAAAGTGCAGTTAAATCTCCATACTAGAGACAAAAGTACATTTATAAGGACAAAATGAATAGCAATCATTTCTCCATACTGTGGGCTCCTCGCTGTCTGCAGACTAACTGTTGACTAATTTTGAGTAGACAAGTGACTTGCTAATCCTCTTGAAGAATAAAGGGTAAAAATAAATCTGTTTTCAATAATGCTCATTTCTTCAAAGAGAAGAAATTGTGCTGGCAATTGCATATCAGAGTTTTGTTTATGCTCAGAAGCCTTGCTCTTATTCTCCCCAACAGAGCCAAAAGACTGACTTCTATGAAGCCTTTCACTTCTCCAAACTACCACTTCTATAAAACCTCCTCATATGTGTTTTTTCTTTGGTCGTTTCTCTTTAAAATTTCATCAAATACAACAGAATAAAGCAGCAAAATCTATCAACTGCTTCCCAATATTTTCATGTTTAGTTTTGCTTAAAAAAATTTAAATACCGTTAATACAATTGCATTAAACGTTCTTGTTTTCTCCCAAATCCTATCCCTTTTTTCAGTGGGAAGCCCATTTGCAACTAATTTTCATCCATGCATTCACTAGCAGTTAGCAGCTAACACAAATGACAACTTGTTAGAACAAAGAAAAGACCAAGTAGGCAGCAAAGAAGCTATTTTACTTACCAATCACTGCAGCTTCTTGTTCAGATGAACAGCAAGAGAGATGCAAGATGTCTACAACTCCAAGCAGAGTTTAATGTTCAAGAAAACCCTTAAAACCTTCCCCAAAAGGAAGCTCAGACAACATACCTTCTCGCTGAGGTCTGTGGGAAGCCATCGGGAGTCCATCATGAGGTGCTGTGGTTCGTTCTAGCAAACTGGTCTCATTACTTGACACGCAGTCATCATGGGAAAAGTCGTTCTAAATTGAGAAGGAGAAAAAAAAAAAGAAGTGTCTTAGTAGAAGATCTATTACCAAAGCTTGCTCTTAACCGCAGGTACTACAAAAAAACCCACAAACCCATGCTTTATCTGGTATTCCACAGGACAAAAACCTGAAGCTCCCGACAGCTGCAAAAAGGTGGTCATTAGCCACTTCAGTTCTTATCTATTTACGTGTTTATGTAAAACATCACCTATAACCTCCAATGTTTCACTGAGCTCATTTTAAAAACAGAACAGGGTGGCAGATAGGGCATCTCAAGCTGGACAACTCAAGATCATTAGCTCAGAACTTCAGTGATAATTTACTATTAGTATGAACTCTTTTAACTACTAACATGTCAAGTCATCTACTCGCTACATTCTAAATATAGTCTCCTCAATTATATTCATGCCCTGTACCTTCAGCCTGCCACCTCTTCCATACAGGAAATCATGAGTAACTGCTTGGACAGTCTATGAGGACATATGGTCCAGACAGCTAAATCCATGCATCTCTTACTAACTAAACATACAGAACACAAGCAGTTGCCACCAACACCCTCACTTTCATAGAGAAAAGGACAGACTGAAAGCTCATCTCCCCCCACATTTACACGCAGACTTCAAAATCATATGCCATGAAGTATTACTGGATTAATACAGTGCACAAGAAGGGACAGAAGAAGAAATCACATGTGATAGATAACATGGACAGATAAGTAAGAGAATAAAGAACAATCTAGACTAACAACGATGAATAAGAAAAAAGTATTAGAAGAGTATTAGAAGAGTATGGACTACAAGTGGTTTCCCTAGGGTAACAAGAGCCTGTATAATTTTTTCCAAATTAAGATAAAATACTAATGTATCAATTTACAAATTCTTCAATGACCAGGTCTTGCTAAAACAAAAGAAAGCAACAAACTGACCGATCAAGCTAAAATTCAGAAATATTTTAAAACATCCAGTGACATTAGATGCAACTGCTTAATTCCATGTTCAAGGAAACAATACACTGCCTTAAAAAGGACATCCACAAAGAACTAGGAAATACAGGAAGTTACTAGCAAATTTTTGGATTAATCTGTTTTAAGTAAAGCACCCTTATTTATCTGTAACAAGCAGTATAACATATGAGCTGATTAAACAGCAAGTTAGGGGACACTGAATGCACCAGAAACATTTAGGAACGGGTCTGCCTGAAAACTAGATGATTTTTTCATTCAGGATGAAGAACACTGCTCCACTGAAAGACCTTAATAAAAGATGGGTAGAGGAAAAATATTAATCTCCAGAGACCACTCTTTATTTTTAAATGCAAGAAGCATAATAATAAGTGCCAGAATATATGTGGTTTGTTGGGTTTTTTAAGGACTTGTGCAATGTGATGAGACAAATCATCAGCCAAGACTGGTTACTGTATTTCTTGAAGAGGACCCCAAGACTGTCACAACAGAAAGACCAGAATGAGGAAGCCCAGAGGCAGCAAAAGACACCTGCCAATTCTTCAACAAACTTCTTCAGATGTGACAGATACATCAGCTAAAGCTGGCTTCACCTTACTAGACCAGCTTTACTTCATCTATAGCGTGGGTACGAAATGTGGCAACTCTGAACAGTATATCCAACACATGCAGACCCGGGAAGTGTCCAGGCATCAAGCCTGCCCTGGGCATGCTGGTAACCCAACTTTGATCAGTGACATCAATAGCAGCACACAGTTAGCAAGCGCCTTTAGACTGCACTGCAGGATATTTTAGCAGTTTCATCAAACTGGTGTATGGTTTGTGCTCTGAGTGCCAGTAATGTCAGGTTTCAAAGCCATCAGATTTAAAATATAAAGCCTGCTTTGTTTCTTCAAGATAAAACTCACACCAGTCCCCAGTCACTCAGTACACAATCTCAGCAAACATCTAATAAATGATGAGGGCAATGTCAGATATGAAATAAGAAAGGACAACAGCTGTATGTCAATGAGATTGCAATTTTTTAACAGCTTCAGCACATTTTCAAGTTTAGTTTACTAAAAAAAAATCCAAACAAGCAAACACGCAAGCATGCTCTGGAGAGAACCGCTTTCAGAACTCTTCCAAAAAACCGACTGATACTGTTTCAGCAGACATTTCGTAACAACTGTGGACAGAAGTGGTGGAAGTACTTTGGCGTGGTTAACTCCTGATCTAAAACCAATCAAATTTAAAGTTAGACCTTCTTTTGCATTCGAAGTCAGGATATTTGTTTTGATTAATGGAAAATAAATTACAGTCTGTTCTAAAAAATAATTGCTAGTTATGTAAGCAGTTTTTAGAAGAGGTATAGAAATAAGATTTACTTCAAAAAGGCATTCCGTTTAGCTCATGTCAAAGAAGCATTAAATACTGCTGCTACACCTCCTAATACCAGAAAACTGCTTCTCACCTAGCAAATACATCATCTTTGTAACAGCATTCAAATACTTTTGCACTGAATTATTCTAGAACGGTTATTTTTCTCTCCATAGCAGCAGTCTGCAACAGACAAACTACAACTGCATTTGAGGACCCCCTCTAAAATGCAAAGTATTACATGTTTCAAAGCTTACTAAAATAAATATATTGATGATTATAAAATACCTATAATAAATTCATAATTTATTCACTTGAAGAACTCTTTCCCTTGAAAGTTAACCAGTAATATGCACTGTGTGTATTCTGTGACCACTGGCTTTTACAATAGCTAGTGCACCACAGGAGGTAGACAGCAGGAAAATCCAGGGCAGTTGTAGCTTTACCTTACAGCTTACAGCCTGCAAAGCCTGTCCCTTTGCCAACTCCAGATCCTGTCTTAAGCTGCATTACATCTCTTCACTTTCGGTGTTACATGCTGTGACAGTTCTACATGAAACTCACAAGTAACTAAAATACAGGTGTCACTGTCAGAGCAGACAACTCTAGCACGCAAGTGACTGGAAAGTCTAGGCAGTCTGAAGTGCCAAAGAATATTAAGAGTGGCATCATGTGTTGCTACTTGGTGCCAGTCACACCAGGAACACAAGTCCTTTAAAGCCCGGCACGCTGCTGAGGAAGGCCACGCGGTATAGAACGAGCTGTGCTCGCCCTTTCCTGTCAATGAATACAACGCATTCTGTGTTCACACAACACGCAAGCATAAGGTTCACTCTCACATAGGCCTTTGTCACTGTAAGACTTCGCGGCAGCTCACAGTGCTGCTGCTAATGATTAAAATACAGTGCAGCAAGAAATGTGGGTGGCCCCAAACCAGCTGCCAGATAATTAATTTGATAATCACACAGATCCTTGTGATGGGCTGGAGGATTAACTACATTTCTCCTTGAAAGTGAAACAAGCTAACAGAGCACCCTAAATTTTATCTGCTCTTACAACCTAGACCAGAGTTTTGTATCAAACAGCTCTGTCCTCATATGGTTGAAAGCAAGTATCATGTTAAAAACACAACCTTACCACTTGAGACGTTTCCCAGAACTGCAGAAGCAATCATAGAATGTTCTGGGTTCAAAGTGACCTTAAAGATCACCTAGTTCCAACCCATCTGCCATGGGCAGGGACGCCTTTCACTAGACCAGGTTGCTCAGAGCCCCATCCAACCTGGCCTTGAACACTTCCCAGGATGAGGCATCCACAATTTCTCTGGGCAACCCGTTCCAGTGCCTCACCACCCTCACAGTAAAGAATTTCTTCCTAATATCTAGGATGTGGTTGGATTTCTAGCCTGCAAGCACACATTGTCAGGTCACACTGAGCTTCTCACCAAACCACACTCTTAAGTTCTTCTCCCCAGGGCTGCTCTCAATCCATTCTCTGCCAAGCCTGTATTTGTGCTTGGGATTGCCCCAACCCACCAGCAGGTCCTTGTACTTGGCCTACTTGAACTTCATGAGGTTCACAGAGATTCCCCTCTCAAGCCTGACAAGGCCCCTGTGGATCCTTCCCTCCAGCGTGACAACAGCAAAACACAGCTTGGTGTCATCAGCAAACTTGCTGAGGGTGCCCTTGATCCCCCTGTCCGTGTCACTGACAAAGATGTTGAACAGCACCGGTCCCAGTACTAACCCCAAGGAACTCCAGTTGTCACAGGTCTCTGCTTGGACCAGTGAGCCCTTGAAAACAACTCCTTGAGTGCGACCATCCAGCCAATTCCTTATCCACCGAGTAGTCCATCTGTCTCTCCAGTTTAGAGACAAGGCTGTCATGTGGGACAGTGTCAAATGCTTTGCATAAGTACAGGTAGATTATGTCAGTTGCTCCTCCCTTATCTATCAACACTATCACCCTGATGTAGAAGGCCATCAAATTTGTCAGGCATGATCTCTTAGCAAAGCCATGTTTGTCACAAAATGCCTCCTATTTTCCAGGTGCCTTACCATGGTTTCCAGGAGGATCTGTTTCATGATCTTGCCAGGCAGAGGTGAGACTGACCAAATCTAGTTCCCCAGGTCTTCCTTATTTCCCTTTTTTAAAATGGGGCTTATGTTTCCCCTTTTCCAGTCGGTGGAAACTTCACTAGACTGCCATGACTTCTGAAATATAATGGACAGAGGCTGAGACACTTCAACTCTCAGTTCCCCCAGGATCCATGGATGCATCTCATCAGGTCCCCTTGACTTGAGCACCTTCACATTCCTTAGATGGTCTCGAACATGTTCTCCTACAGTTGGCAGTTCTTCATTCTCACAGATCCTGCCTTTGCAGCTGTGACTTCAATGGTGTGTGCTGGAGCACTTGGTGAAGACTGAGGCAATAAGTTATGGAGTACCTCAGCCTTCTCTATATCCCAGGTGACCAAATATGCCATTTACTTTTGGAGAGGACACACAATTTCTCAAGTCTTCCTTTTACCACCAACGTACCAATAGAGGATTTTGTTGTTGCCGTTGACATCCCTGGCTAGATTTAGTTCTATCAGGGTTTTAGCTTTCCTAACCTGGCTGCTCAAACAGCTTGTCTCTATTTCTCCCAGGGTATCTGTCACTGCCTTCCACCCTTTGTAGGCTTCCTTTTCATGTTTGAGTTTGTCCAGAAGCAACTTATTTATCCACACAGGCCACCTAGTATTTTTGCCTGACTTCCTCCTCATTGGGATGCATCACTACTGAGCTTGGAGGAGGTGATCCTTTAATATCAATCAGTTTTCTGGGGCCCCTCTTCCCTCCAGGGCTTATTCCATGTTTCTCTACCAAGCAGCCTCCTGAAGAGGAGTCCAAGAGTGTTTGTGTCTCAAGGTCCAGGGGTGCTTGTCTGTAACGCTAGCACCAAATATCTAAAGTGGAGAGCCATCCTGCTGAGAAGGATATTGCTCTATCTAATGCCAGGTGAGCTGAGCAGATCTCAGCTAGCCTACACGTGACAGATGTCCAAACTCTGCCTTCTATCAATGTAGATGACTGATCAAACAATGTCATGCTGGCATTGCTTTAGCAATATGTAGTGAAATCTGTTATTGGATAGCCTACTAATCATCACGAGCAAGTGATTGATGTACATAAGTCTTCTGATGCTTGCATTGCACTTTCATAAAAGAACTATTCATTCATCAGCTCTGATGAGCACTAACAAGGGAAACACATTTGCAGCAGCTGGACAGCTTGATTAGTTCTATATGCCCAAATATGAAACATTACTTTTCTGCAAGACTACAGTAAATGTGCTATGAGGGACAGAACTACTCAGCCTTGCAGGCTGTGCAGATGTAAACTGGCACAACTCGTTCATTCATCTGCAAGTGGGAACTGACAAACAAAACCAGATGAAAGAAGGCATTTTTGAAAAAATCAAGGTCTAACTCATGACCGTGAGTTATCAACTACAGCATCTGCACCTTCAAGAAAATTGAGTGATGTCAGAATAATCATTAACAGATGTGGTGCCAATTACAAGACCAAAGCCATGATTTGCTTACAACAAACCTTGCAAGCTCCTACCCTCATTGCTTCACAGCTGTGATATGCAGATGCATCGCTTCATAGCTGTGATAGCATGAAGGTTCAACATCACCTCTCCAGAAGCAACAACAGGGTGAAACTGCCTGTGTACTTGTGTGCTGCTGAACTCTCTCCTGAGGACAACTGCAGCAGAGATGAAGCCTTACTCAACACACGGAGCAACTGTATCTGCACCCCACCACTGTGGGGTGTGGCTTGGGTACAGGGATAGAACATTCACACTATCTTAAAATGGAAATCCAGCATATGCATTTAATACTCACAAATGCAAACATACAGAGCAGCAATGCTTCAAAACCTGTTTAATGCTGACCACTGTTGATACAACAGATTGTCCCCTAACCAAAAAAAATCCAGTACTGTCTTGGACAAGCTGTTAGGCAAATGCAAGATCAAGACTACAGACAATGGCCCAACTGACACTGCTGCTAAGCCATGCTCCAATCTGGAAGTTCTTAACTATGCAAAGGCACTGTCCAATTGATCTAAGATGCAGCGAGCTGTTCTACAAGACTAGAACAGAATCAGCCTCAAGATCTAAGACCAAAAAGATCCACCACATTATCTCTCTTTTGGTCAAACCAACCAACAACTTAGGTGTTTCCATGTTAACTTATGTTTTAACATACAGAATCAACCTCCAGAACAATAATGCTTATTCCACATAGAACCACAGCTGGAGAAATGGGCAGACAGGAATCTCAGAAAGTTCAACATGGGGAAGTGCAAAATCCTGCACCTGGGCAGGAACAACTACAGGCACCACACACTCTGGGACCTAACCAACTATGAAGCAGCTTTGCAGAAAAAGACCTATACACACAAAAATGTATATATACGTGTGTGTGTGTGTGTGTATGTATACACACATCTGAAGGGAGGGTGCAAAGTGGATGGAGCCAGGCTCTTTTCAGCAGTGACCAGTGACAGAAGCAGCAGGCAGAAACTGAAACTGAAAGCCAGGAGATTCCCTCTGGACATCTGGAAACACTTTTTCATTGTCAGGGTGACTGAGCACAGGTTGCCCAGAAAGGCTGTGGAGTCTACATCCTTGAAGATACTCTTAAGCAAGCAAGACTTCCAGAGGTCTCAGCCAACCTCAACCTCTTCACGGTTCTGTGACCAGACATAAAATCCCATAACATGTGCAATAAAAGCCTGACTGGCTGAACACACAGATCAAATGGATTATGTGCTACTGCTCTATTAACTCATATCTACTAAGCTGGACCGCATAGAGAGTATGCACAGGTGCCTAAAATTACTTTAAAGCATATTTGTTTAGCGAAACTATGTTAAGAGCTCACTTGTAAGAGGCAGCAACAAAACACTGCGATGGAGACAGAAACCTGACAAAACATCAGCTGATTCAGGGAGGAAAATGACACCATATAACAGCTTCAGCAATCACATAGACAATCAAAATCACATAACTTACAGCACTACCAAATCACAACAATTCTGAGACAAAGGCCATACCAACCCTCTTACGTCACATGAACAAATTCAACTCTCAAGGCCTGTGGAATTACATTTGAAGTACTAGACATAGTAGCTACACCTATGACTTACAGTGCTGGGGAAATAATGCACCTTACGTTTGCTAGAAACACAGTGTATTCTAAGTCTCACCTGAGCTTTTAACAGGACCTAAACCACAGTTTCAGTCCAGTCTAGCTAGTCCATGACAAAGTAGAGAACTTGAAGCCATAGACAGCCAAGCACCAGTTCAAGTGTAACTGTAACCCCAGGTGGTTGCTCATCCAACACTCTGTGCAACTTCAGTATTCTTGCTATTGTCAGCTGAGAGAACACAAATAAAATTACTTGAATGTAGCAGCTCAGATTAATACAAAAAAATTATGCTCGTAACAGTCTAGAGTGACAGGAAGATTTACAAAACATTTGCCCCTGAAGAGTAGTTCACTGAAGTACAGTCAGTACTGAGAAGGGATGATGCCTCCACCACTATGTTTAATTACCATCAGAGGGCAATATGTCATTTTGTCCAATCCTTGAATTTCAGCACAGTTTGGAGGTATTCTCTCATGTACAGCATCTCCGAATAACAGAAAATCTCTGTCTTGTGGTTATCTCATTCTTAAGACACTTCCCAAGACACTAAATTTTCTTTAACGATTTAAAGTATTTTCACTTTCTTCTCCCAAAAAGACAAGATTAAGAGGTTGAGGAAAGGCAAGAAACTCACAAAGGAATGCAGTTTCCAGCCAGATCTCTGAGACGGTCCTCTGCCGTCCTCCTCTTTTGGTCTCCAGAAGTACAAACCCTCAGACTTGGAGGATACTACAGAAATTCACCAACTCTTTAATGAAAAGTAGGCATTTTGTTTAAGAATCAGCTGTAGTGTTTTCTAGGACAGCTGTGGCTAGAGACTGATACTGGCAAGCAAACAAGGTGACAGATTTAAGCAGGCAGAATCCTACAGACTTCAGAGGTTTCACAGACACAACCATCTTACTGCTGCTGTCTGCACCCTTTTCTGCAGCTCTTTAGAAAAAGCTGAGATTCCTCTGGACTCCAAGCCCAGTGAGATCCTGCTATCTCTAACTAAGTCAGCATTGGGCAACCCTGAAAAACAGACCACAGCTCAACTACAGCAATCCAAGCACAAGCATTAGGAAGTCAGGGGTATATTTTCAACACCCTCAGTACACATTTACTATGCTGGAGAACAAACTGTCAGGGACAACAGCAAGAGGCTGATTAACTCTGGTATAATGGGGCTGGGAAAGGCTACAAACTTCTACTAACACCTCGTATCTAGAATTAAACAGCTAAAACAGCTCAAAGCAGTGAAAGCTTTTACTCTGCAACTTCCTAGAGCATCAGCATGCACATTTATATTGAGAACTCAGTCATTTTAGGCATTGTCTTTTATCTAGATATGACTTCCTTTCCAGAAGACTCCCAGTAATGTTTCTGGAAATTCTTAACTCCTGTCTGGAGCCAGAAAAACTCCTGTTCAGAGACAAGGCTGTTAGGTTCTCTGAGACAGCTGGAATATTTTTTCTCTCAGTATGCAAAACTTGTAAAACATTTGTATTTCCCTGGAGTGTAACACCATTTAAAAGATCTTTGCCACGAGTAAAATGACATTTTTTATCTTGATGTCTCTTATTTAAATCAGACTTTTCCTTATATTCAACTCTATGACACTAAAAAGAATGCACTGCAGACAGAGCTCTTAGATTCTAAAATTAAATTCTACTACCTTATTCTGCTGGAAGTGACTGAAGATCAATTATAAAAGCACTCTTCTAATTTGCAGACAAAATATCCTATAAATACAAGTGTACTAAGAAAAATACTCTGCAAACAGAAAATTTCCCTTTCTTTGTAAGTAGAGAGTTTTTTCTGTGAAGAATCCTCCAGCCAGCTAATTATAATACTATTCAACAAACCATTATCTCCAAGAGATTGCTTATTTCAACAGAACCTTGGTTCTATTCCTGTAAAGTATGCCTGATTAAATGTTCCAGTGCCTAATGCAAGCCACATTTTTTATGTGCGTAGATATTCAGAACTTCTTCAGTATTTCAGCATTTTGATCCCAGACATCCGATGGGATGGAAAAAGATAAGCAATAAAGTCAAACTCCTTTGATAATGATGCACTTATTAAACACAAATAATCAACGCAAGAGTTAAGCTACATGTTGTTACTTAAACCAATATACAGGGGTATCAACAGGATCGTTGCACATTACGCTTCTTTCATTCAGCAGCAAATGCCCAATTTATTCTTATACTTCAACTTTAGATTCAAAATTTATATTCTGCAACTTAATGCACCAATGACTTTTTTCCAAAAGGCATTGTTATAAGCCACACCTTAAATTAAGAATTTGAAAATAGTATCAAGTATTTATGTATAAAAACTCCCAAACCTTAATTCAGAACACTTTATAAAGAAACAAAATTTATGCAATTGTAAGGCGATCCTAGCTCTGCCCATCCCACTCTTAACAGTCCTACCTCCCACAACTTTGGAATTCCTCCACCATTTTGAGCTGAATTTGTTAAAATATATCACTAAGAAATGTTACATTTTTAAAAGATCGTTGAATTAAGATTCCAAAAAGAGCAACAATCTTATTAAACCTTTGTCATGAAACAACTTTATTGTGATCTCAATTTTATCAGACAACACAGACCCTCTCCAGAAAACATAACCCCAATAATGAGAAAAAGCAAATTGCTTTATGTTCTAGTAAATAATCTCAAGCCTTGGTATTCACTAAAGCTAGGTGTTACAGCTCCTTGAAACCTCAAACCGAGCCATTTTGTTAGATATACCACGTGCAATAGCACGGTCCTTTGCCCTAAGGAATTCAGAATCCAGAACTGACAAGCCACCTGACTCAACTCCAGGTCTGAACTCCCTCACTTCTGCAGGCTGATTTCACATCACTGCTGCCAGCCATAGGAATACATTATTTCACGGCCCATGCGAACAACAGCTCTGTGACCACCTTCCGACGGGTCAGAAGCCGGGAGGTGAGAACGCCCGGGAGCGCTAAGCACGGGAAGAGCAGAGCTGAGCTCGCAGCCTCTCTGCACAACGCTGCTGCTGCGCCTATTCTGACCGATCAACGGGCACGCCACAGTCCCCGCACAGACGCCGGGCCGCTCCCAGCATCCCAGGCTTCCCGCCGGCCCCTGGGCAGCAGGGCAGCGGGGCGGTCCCGGCGGGCGCGGGGGCCGAACCCCTCCCCGTTATGCAACGGCGGCACCGCCCCTTCCCGCCGGGCCGGGCCGGGCCGGGCGCCGCCCCGCGGGCACGTGACCGGGAGCCAGCCGCCGCCATGTTGGACGGGGCGGGAAGCGGCGGTCACCATCGGGCACCGCATCCCTGTCCAAGCAGGGGGCTGGCGGGGGCAGCGGGGCTGTACCCTCACGGGGCGCGGGAGAGCCGTGACCCACCCGTCCTCCCCGCAAACAGAGGGGTCACCCCCTTTCCCCGGGCCGTGACGGTGCTCGGTGGGTTGGGGCGTCGTGTCCATCCTCGCTCCCCCTCCCGCCGGTGCGTCTGCCCTCGCCGCGCCAGGCTGTGCCCGTCTAACGGGGGAGGAAAAAGTCCATGTCCCCCTCCCGGGCGCGGCCATTGCCACCCGCGACGGGCACCGCCTGCCCGAGCACTTCCCGTGCGGCCGCGGGCTGGACGGGGAGCACCGCGACCACCCTGAAGGCTCCCGAGCGAGCAGAGCTGCTTGGGCTGCCCGGCTTGGAGCGGGTTATTCCCGGAGATGGAGCCCTGCCCTTTTGACACGAGCCCAGCCGAATAAAATTTCAGAGAGGTCTTTATGAACCGTTCTAGTTCACAAATGTAGAGCCCTGAAGGCACTCAAATTTCAGAGATTAAAGGAGAATAAACGGCCTGTGGACACCCGACAGGATTTTAAGATCAATTTCAATTTAACGCTACGGCAGCATTTTGCCAGGGAAGTCTTTAACCCTGCTACTGGCTCCATCTCCTCCAGCGTTTTATCTGCAAGGGTCCCACCGTCCCCATGGAACTGAAAATACGCAGCAGAAACCCACTGATCCCTCTGTTCCCTGTCAGCCATTATTTCCCAGAAAGGCTGTGCTGTATTTACAATTAGCCATTAAGAAAGGGGGGAGGGGGAGGGAAGCCTACGGAAGGGTTGCCGTTTCATTGCTGTGTCGACTACGGAGTATGTGATGTGCATGTTCAGCCAAGCTGACTCGGGTCTCTCAGTGTTCCCTGAGTAAACAAAACCACCACAACTTGGACAACTGCTTTTATGCTGAAGCCAGAATACCGCACAAAACTGACTTCAATTCCAGTAGTTCACGGGAGCCTGCTCTCCCAGCTGCATTTGGTGGGACACACTGAGCAGCTACAACTGCTGTGCCAGTTCCAGGCAGGAAGTATGTTTCCGGTTACTAGCACTTTAAACCCAGAAGGAACAGTGTCCAGTCTTACCACTTCCTGCAATTCAATCTTCTCCCCGGAAAGATGGACTTTCAGGATTAATTCTGGGATAGAACTAGACTTGATGCAGGCCAGCGAGCCAAAATAAACACTTTTTGGTCTGCTGCTCCAAATTCATTGTGATTTCAGTCCTGTAACATCTGCCCATTAGTTTATGGCCTGCCAAATGCGTTTTGGCCTTTAAATGATATAAGCATTTACTTAATATATCTGAAGGCTTAGAAATTCATCCCCGTCTCCTTCGAGTACTCCTCAAGAGCATATCCCATCTTTAGCAAACAGAAGGAGCCATTCCTTTCATATGGCAGGCAATGCAGAAGTTTTCTACAAGTGGCTGAAATGGACTGGACTGCACTGCAAGCAAACTTAGGAACAAAATCCAAAACCCCCAGCCCTTACTGCTTTGTACCCTTTTCTGTCAAGTAACTCATGAAAACCTGCTGGGTTCAGTGGAACAGTACTATAAACACCCATCTTCCAGCCCTTCCTTCCCCTTTGCACGAGAGGCCATCTATAGACCAAAAACTGCAGAGCTCCATGAGGACGGCTTGGCTGCATAAATATGGGGCAGATTTTAAAGCCAATGCTCATGAAGAGGGCAGCAGTGAATGGCACTGGGGGAAAACCTCTGCTTAAACAGAGCTACTGCACAGGAGAATGCTTCCATTGTCACTCACTGCAAGTCCTCATCCCCGGTGACAGCCACCTCCTAGCAACAAGTGGCACATCTGCTTTCAAGATGAGCTTTGCTGTTTCCTGACAGCCACCCAAAAAATCAGTCTTTCTCTGCACAGAAGCTCCAGTTGTGACACTTTGTTGCTTTAGCGGAATCATTACCACCCCTTCCCCAACGCTGTCAGCCATCTCACTGAACCTGGTGTTCCAGAGAACCAGCCTTAGAGCTGGTGACCCGACCCTGATTCTTGCCAAGTTCAAGCCTGTGTCTCATTTTGGGAAGGGGCAAGGGAGCAGGCTCCATATAAAAAATATTTCAATGAGTTCTATTGGTTTGAAGCCCCTTGAGAACGCTCTCTTAGCCAATCTGGTCTCTATCTAGCATTATTATTATTATTATTTCTATTTTTACAAGTTTAGTCAAGCTGTTGCTTGTACTCCTGCATCGTACAGTGGCCTGCAGCGTACGAGGCAGCCAGTTCAGTACTGTGCACCCTGCACTCCAGCACGGCAGAGTTCCAGAAAAAAAAAAAGCAGTGTTCCAGAAAGCATGGCAGGCTAGGAAAATCAGCCCTTTCCCCCGCCAAGAAATTCGTAGTAGACACTCCGCAGCAGGTTGTGAGGGCGGCCGGGGATGACACTGTCGTGGTAGGGGGAGGACGGGAGGGACCACATCCCAATGGGGGGGATTCGGGGAAAGCAAGCAGCCGCTCTTACGGAAACGGGAGGGAGCGATGGAAGAAGGACGAAACCACCCGCTGAGATGGCGCAGCAGGAAGAGCGCAGGACGCGACGTTACCTGGGCTGGGTGGCGGCCGAAGCCCTCCTCCTCCTCCTCCTGGTCCCCGCACAGGGCTCTCCGCAGCCGCTCCAGGTGCTCCCGCAGGGTGACCCGCTGGTGGAAGGAGAAGGCCGGGTGCAGCGAGGCCATGGTGAAGAGCAGGAGCAGCTCCTCCTGCGCGCCGCAGCCCAGGCCCTGGGCGGCGGGGAGCCCGGCCTGCCCGTTCTCCGCGGCTCCGTCCATCACCACGACCACGTCCCCCTCCTCCTCCTCCTCCTCTTCCTCCTCCTCGGCCGGGGCCCGCCGCGCCGCCGGGCAGCTCTGCAGGATGGAGTCCACCTGGGGCAGGAGGCGGTGCAGGCGGCCGGCGGCCTCGCGGTTCTCGGAGCCCAGCAGGGCCAGGTAGACGATGAGCTTGGAGCGCACGGCGGGGTCGCGGAAGTCGCCGAGCTGCCCGGGGTCGCTGAGCCCGTTGGCCTTGGCCTCCGAGTCGCGGAGGCAGTGGTAGTCCTTGCGGGCCAGGTCCTCCAGGCAGGAGCCCAGGAATCGCAGCTCCAGCGGGTTGCACAGGTCCAGCAGCCCCACCATGAACTCCAGGCG